>VDFB02342215.1:0-47125 GCA_007258455.2 Sequoia sempervirens
CAACTAGGATTACACCAAATGCGGAAGCACAAACAAAAACACAGAAGGAGACATGGAAATTTATTTTCTATTCAATAAGCTGGAAATGACATTACAAAAGGTAAACTAAAAATTTAGAAAATAAAATTCTAAACTACAAATTACAAACTATTAGCAGCTATCAGGAGTTGCACCCAAAATAAAATAACTTTTAGGAGTTGTACAGAGCTCTACCTGGAGACATCACTACTCAATCACAAAACAAACACAACTGATGCTATTCAAGAGCTTCTCTGAATCACACAAAGAATAAAAAAAAACATTCCACTACTACTGCAAAAAACAAATTCACATTCTTTTCAGACTACCCTTTCTAGTACGCAACATTCCCTTTGTTTCTGTTTGATGCTAGGAACTTGATTTCCCACCCAAATTTCAAATTCACCTAACATATTTATTTTCTCTACCAAAAAATGATTGTTGGTGCTAGCAACGTCAAGAGCAACAGATCCCAAAGTGTGCAAGCATTAACTCCTAACATGGTAGGTGAACGAGAGGAAGGCTCAAGGACAAGTTTGAAATTCCAACACTCCCCCTTTGTCTTGAGCCGAAAAAATAAGATCAAACTTGATCCAAATTAACAACACCCAACCTAGTTCTTAGGCACTCAAAGCTGTCCCTATTCAATGGCTTGGTGAATATGTCTACTAGCTACTGCTCAGACCTGCAAAATGAAATTTTGATTTCACCATTTTCAAATAACTCTCTAATAAAATGATACCTGTTTTCAATGTGCTTGCTTCTTCCATGAAACATAGGATTTTTCATCAAAGCTATTGATGAAGCATTGTCACAAAAGATTGTTGTTCCATCCTCTTGTTCTTCTCTTAAATTTTCCAAGATTCTTCTCAGCCAAATAGCTTGACAGGTTGTTGCATTTGTTGCTATATACTCAACCTCGACTGTTGATAGGGAAACTATGGGTTGCTTCTTGGAAGCCCATGAGACAGCTCCCAAACCCAAATGAAACACATAGCCCGATGTGCTCTTCCTATCATCCAAACTTCTTGCCCAATCACTATTTGTGTATCCAACCAGCCCAAACTCATTTGTTGTAGTGTACAAAATTCCATATCCTTTGGTGCCATTCACATACCTCATGATTCTTTTACCCATTTTCCAATGGGTTTCCCTTAGAGTCTCCATAAATCTAGAAATAAGACTCACTCCATGCATTATATCAAGCCTAGTTGCAGTCAAATACATTAAACTTCCAACCAAACTTTTAAACATGGTCGGATCCACATTGCTATTACAATCTTGCTTGCTCAACTTTAGACCTATGGTTGTTGGTTTTTGGGAAGGATTTCTTTCGAGCATCCTAAATCTCTTCAAGATTTCATTTGCATATTTTTATTGAGAGATAAATATACCATCATGCATTTTTTTTACTTCTATGCCTAGAAAATATCTCAAGAGACCTAAATTTTTCATTTCAAGCTCTCTTTTCATGGCCTCTTTAAAATCAGCAATGAGGAAATCATCATCCCCGGTAAAAACTAGATCATCTACATACAAGACAACAATCAAAATCTTACCATTTATTGCCTTGAAGTAAAGAGTTGGCTCACCATCACTTTTTCTAAAGCCATTGCTCAACAAATATGAGTCAATCCTATTGTACCATGCCCATGGAGCTTGCTTCAACCCATAGAGGGCCTTCTTCAGCCTATACACCTTGTGTTCTTGACCCAGAACTTCATATCCAAGTGGTTGCTCCACGTAAACTTCCTCATTCAACACTCCATTTAGGAAGGTAGACTTCACATCCATTTGAAACACCTTCCACCTATGTTGGGCTGTAATTGGTATGACTGCCCGCACAGTCTCCATCCTTGCAACGAGGGTGTATGTCTCATCATAGTCTCCCCTAAACTGTTGTTTGTACCCCTTAACCACCAATCATTCCTTATGCCACTCTATCCTTCCTTCAGCATTGCACTTGGTCTTGTAGACCCATTTCACCCCAATAACTTGCTTGTTGGGAGGAAAATCAGTTAGCTCCCACGTGTTGTTCCTCTCTATTGCATCTATCTCCTCATCCATGGCCTCACACCATTTCTCCTCTTTCACAACATCCTCAAAATAAACTGGATCACTATGAGAAAATAATGTAAAATTCACACTCATCAAATTATTCATCATACCTTTCACTTTGGTAGATCTCCCTTAGATTCTTGGTCTTCTTTAGCATTAGGGAGGCGAGAGTGGGGTCTAAACTTTCACTACTACTGATGCTTTGTTGCATAGACTGGCTTCGGAGCTATCGAGAGCTTTCGGGAGCCAATCCTCTGGTTGTTTATGGTTGCTTTCCTTTTTATCTTCTCATTTTAGGAGCTATCGAGAGCTCTTTGCGGCCAATTCTCTAGCTATCTGTGACTTTCTACCTGCATCAGGAGCTGTCAAGAGCTATCAGGAGCTCTCTCCAATTGAATTCTAAGACAGTCTATTTAACTGTCTGTTTGAGTCAGGAGTCGTTAGGAGCTGTTGAGAGCTGACTGTCTCTACTGTTGTAGGATCTTGTTGATCTTCATACTCATCTTCTTCATCATCAAGGGGCACTCCAACTGAGTTACCTGAAGAGGTGTCCACCGAGCCATCCAAAGACTCATTTTCAATGAACTCCACATCCCTACTAATCACTATCTTCTTGGTGACTGGGTTATACAGCCTGTAGGCTTTGGAATCCTCACTGTATCCTGTGAATATAAAATTCTCACCCTTTTCATCCAATTTCTACCTATTTTCTTTGGGCACATGAGCATATACCACACACCCAAACACTCTTAAGTTCTCAACCATCCACTTGCATTTTGTCCATGCCTCTTGTGGGATTTTGTCACTGACTGCCTTTGTTGGACTTCTATTTATCAGATATATAATTGTTGCTACAGCCTCTCCCCAATATTCATTTGGGATTCCCTTTGATTTTAGCATGCTCCTTTCCATCTCCATGATGGTCCTATTCTTTCTCTCGGCCACTCCATTTTGTTGCAGAGTATAACTAGCTGTTAGCTCCTTCTTGATGCCATTTTGCTTGCAAAAATTCACAAACTAATTGGAGGTATACTCTCCTCCTCGATCTGACCTTAGGACCTTGATCATGTGTCCACTCTCCGTTTCATCGTGGGCCTCAAATAGCAAAAAATTATCAAATGCTTCAGAATTATGTTGCAAAAAATAGACCCATGTCTTACGGCTGTAATAATCAATGAAGGTCATAAAATATTGGCTTTTACCAATAGATATGGTTTGCATAGGGCCTACCAAATTCATGTGCACCAGCTCCAATGGTGCTCTTTCCCTTGTAGAGTTTCCTGATTGAAAGGGCTGCCTATGTTGCTTGCCCAAAATGCAAGCCTCACACTTAACATTAGGCTCTACTATTCTTGGAAAACCATCAACCATTTTTTTCTTGGACAAAAGACTTAAACCAACATAACTTAAGTGTCCATACCTGAGATGTCATAGCTTGGAGGGGTCTTGAATGGTGCTCCTAAGGGCTACTTGTTGTACTGTTGTGCATTTTTCATTCATGAGAGGTGCAACTACAAATTGAGATGAGAAACATGTCTCAATCTTCAAAGGAAACATCCGATTCTTTGTCATTTGAACTGCTACAAACACTTTCATCCTCTCATTCTTGTCATATATAATGCATTGACCCTTCTTCATTAGCACTTTATATCCATTTTGGGTCAACTTTCCAACACTCATGAGGTTATGCTTTAACCCAGGAGCAAAAAATATATTTTGAATCTCCTTTTCACCTTGCTTGGTGTGGATTATGATAGATCCTTTGCCCACAACTGGATCTAATCCATTGTTCCCCATTCTTATCTCTGAATTTACATTCTTATAAATAAAAGAAAACAAACTTTCATCACCACTCATGTGGTTGTTGCAACCATTGTCCAAATACCAGACTTCGAGGTTGCCTTCTTCACCAATGTTGCACATGATGAAGGTTGTGGACTGATTGCCTTCAGCCACATTGTATTTTGTTTTGACTGATTGTTGTGATTTTTCCAACACTCACTTGCATAATGACCAAATTTATGATAGTAGTAGCATTCAACATTGCTTTTTTCATTCTTATGATTCAAACTTTTGTTCTTCTTGCCTTGTAGGGAGTTGGTCTAAGAGTTGCTCGCTCCCTCTTGGCTACTTGCTCATCCTGAACTTTCTCCTCCAACATTTCCTTGTCTAGAGTTTCCATGACCTCTACCTCTTGAGCTCCTTCCACCATTGTTTATTCTCCCCCTTCCTCTTGCATTTGACTAAGCTTTAAAATCTCTCTCTTGGGAAGAAGTAGCAGACCTATTTAGGCACTACTCATGGGTTTGTAGAGAACCCATCAGTTCATCAACAAACAATGTCGAGAGGTATTTTGCCTCTTCAATGGAAATCACAATTGCATCAAACTTGGTGGGTAAACTTCTGAGGATTTTCTCCACAATCCTCTAGTCATTATGACTTCTCCATTCACCCTCAATTGGTTTATCAAACCAGAGACTCTTATGTGGAAGTTTGAAATGGACTCGCTATCCCTCATCAATAGAGTCTTGAAATCTCTTCGAAGCATCTGGAGCTTGACCAATCTGACTTGATCAGTCCCTTTATAGTTGGTTTGGAGGATTTCCCAAGCTTCCTTTGCATAATTAGTTGCTACTATTTTTAGAAAATGGCCCCTATCAAGGCTGCTTCTATTAAACTCAATTCCTTAGCATCCTTCCTCCTTGGTTCCTTCAACTAATTCTTCTGCTTGTTTGTGAGAGCTACAAACTATGTTGGGTCAATAACATCCATGAACCCATTTGTCAAAAACTCCCACAAATCATTGGCAACCATAATAGTCTTCATTTTATTAGCCCAAATGTCATAGTTTTGTCCATTAAAGGATGGTAGTTGCTGCCAACTCTTCCCCTCATCTCCAACCATGTCTCTTGCACAAAAAAATTAATACCCAAAAAAAAAAATTCCCTAACTCATGAAGAAATGGGGCCTATGGCTCTGATACCATGTCAAAAATCCAAGACAAAATCTCCAAAACTAGACTTCATTGTGCAAACAACTACATAATTGTTGTTCTATTTCCCAATCAACTGGGATTACACCAAATGCGGAAGCACAAATAAAAACACAGCAGGAGACATGGAAATTTATTTTCTATTCAATAAGTTAGAAATGACATTACAAAAGGTAAACTAAAAATTCAAAAAATAAAATGTTAAAATACATATTACAAACGGTTAGCAATTATCAGGAGTTGCACCCAAAATAAAATAACTTTTAGGAGCTGCACAGAGCTCTACGTAGAGCAATCACTGCTCAATCACAAAACAAACACAGTTGTTGTTGTTCGGGAGATTCTCTGAATCACACAGAGAACAAAACAAAACATTCTACTACTGCTGCAAAAAAAAAACTCACATTCTTTTTAGACTTCCCTTGCTAGTACGTAACATTCCCTTTGTTTTTGTCTGATGTTGGGAACTTGATTTCCCACCCAAATTTCAAATTCACCTAAAAAAATTATTTTCTCTACCAAAAAATGGTTGTTGGTACTGATAGCATCAGGAGCAACAAATCCCAAAGTGTACAAGGATTAACTCCTGACATGGTAGAATGGGAGGAAGGCTCAAGGACAAGTTTGAAATTTCAACATTTCAGTGGTCTTTTTTTTATAACTTATTTTTAATTCCTAAACACTAGCCACTTCATTTAGATAGAAAAAGATTCCAAACTATTATTTTTCTATAATAATTATTTTACATGAAAACACTTAACTGCTTAAAATTAAGCAGAAAACACCTTTAAGAAGCCCCATAGAAATAGGGGGTAAGAAGCACATTGTGTTGGGTTATCTGAAGCCCAAATTAGCATGTTGCCTTCATAATTCGAAATACTTTCTCATTTTGTAATTACTTCTATTGGCATGTGTGGCCAATTTCGAAGTTGTCTATTTTGAATGAATTTTTCCATTTAATTAGATTGGAGACTGATTTATAAATATAGCTATTGGCTGGTTATGTAATTAATTCAGAACTTGTGATCAATAAGAGATAATCCCTGAGTGTGGATGTAGCCATCAAATTGATGGTGAACCACAATAAATCTATTGTTCTTGATTTGTGATTGTTTTTAATATTTTACTTTCTGCAAATTCTTTTTCACTTTTATTCTGCAATTATATTCAACAATTGGTATCAGAACAGGTTGGAGAAATTTGGTGCAGGAAATTGTGAAGAACTTCTACAACCTTGGAAGATGCAGACAAGTAGAAAATAGAAAAGTTTGCAAGACAAAATTTCAGCCTATGGAAAGTGTAGATGGAATCCCTTCTCATCAAGCAAGATCTTTCGAATGCATTGGCTGGCAAAGCCAAAGGGAAAGGATCTCTATCAGATGAAGAATGGGAGAAGCTGGACAAAAAAACAAGAGCTACAATCTTCCTATTGCTCTCCAGCAATTTTTTATTTAATGTCTCTACAGAGAAGACTACATAGGAGCTATGGGATAAATTGTCTTCAATGTATGAAATGGCATCTGCTTCCAATAAGGTATTTATTATGAAGAAACTGTATAATTTAAAAATACGAGAAGGAGGGGTTATGTCCAATCATTTGAATGAATTTAATACATTAGTTACCCAGCTGATTTATGTAGGAATTAATTTGGATGATGAGATCAAAGCTATTTTATTATTGTGTTCTTTACCAAATAGCTGGGAAGGTGTCGTGATGGCAATGAGCACTTCGATGGCTGCCAGAAGCAAGCTGAAATTCGATGATGTTGCAGCCACTTTATTGAGTGAAGATATGCGAAGAAAAAATTAGGAACCCTCATCTGGTGAGGCATTAACAGCTGTAAGTATTGGGAATAGAGGTAGAAGTAAAGAAAGAGGCAAATATAATAATCGAAGGAGATCAAAATCCAGATCGCAATCAAGAGGAAAAACGGGTGCCTGTTGGTTTTGTGGAAAGCCAGGCCACACAAAGAAAAATTGTTGGAATTATAAGAAGGCACAGGACAAATTCAATAACAATGAAGCAAACACTGCTACTGAAAAAGATGATGGAGTTTTAATCTTGGCTGCTGGAGACATGACTACATATTCTTGGGTACTTGATTCCGGAGCTTCTTTCCATGCTACTTCGTGCAGGAAAGCTTTCACAAATTTCAAAGAAGGTGTTTTCAGTAAGGTTTTTCTTGGTGACAATAAGGAGTGTGAAATTGTTGGTAAGGGTGATATAGTTTTAAATTTAAAAAATGGTAGTCAATGGATTTTAAAGGATGTCAAATATGTTCCTTTGTTGAAAATAAATTTAATTTTTGTCAGTCAATTAATTGCTTCTGGGTGTGATGTTAAATTCTCTTTAGAAAATTGGCAAGTAACAAAGGGGGTTTTAGTGCTTGCAAAGAAGTTGGGTAATCTTTATATTTTAAAATGCCATGGTGAAGTGGGAGCTGCCATGACAGTCATGGACAACAATTCAGAAATTTGGCATAGAAGGCTCAGTCACATGAGCAGGAAAGGGCTTGAAGTAATGCTTCAACGAGATCAGCTTCTCGACTTGCAATCAGTGGATTTGCAATTTTGTGAACTTTTCCTCTATGGCAAACAAAGTCGGGCCAGCTTCTTGAGGACAGGCCATGATCAGAAAACTACTCCTCTGTCACTTGTGCATTCATATGTTTTTGGTCCTACTGAGGTAACTTCATTTGGTGGTGCCAATTACTTTGTCACATTTCTTGATGATTATACTCGGAAAGTTTGGATTTACATGTTGACTAAAAAATCAGAAGTTTTTTCAAAGTTTAAAATTTTCAAGGCTCTTGTTGAAAATCAAATAGGGCATAAGATTAAATGTTTGAAAACTGATAATGGAGGAGAGTTTTGTTCCTCAGAGTTTGATAATTTATGTGCAGACAACGACATTCGTAGAATCAAGGTGATCCCATTCACCCCTCAGGAAAATGTTGTAGCTGAGCAGTTGAATTGGAAAATTTTAGAGAGAGCTTGTTGTATGCTCTCCAATGTCGAGTTGGGAAAATAGTTTTGGGCAGAGGCATGCAACACTGCAGTCTATTTGATAAATCATGCCCGTCATCTCGTTTGGATTTTGACATTCCTGAGGAGAGATGGCTTGGGAAGATAATTTCATATCATCATTTGAAGGTGTTTGGCTGTGAAGTGTTCGTGCATATTCCCAAAGAACAACGAATGAAGCTCAATTTCAAATTGAAAAGGTGCATTTTTTTGGGCTATGGAGAAGATCAATTTGGTTTTAGGCTGTGGGATCCCTTTGCTAGAAAGATTGTGCGCAATTGGGATGTTGTCTTCAATGAGAAAAAATTCCCAGGTTTGCAGCCTCTGGACAAATCTTCTGATGAATATTTTGAGGTTGATTTATTTGAAAATGGTTGTGTTAAGAACACTTCAATTTCTTTCTCCCAACCTTTAATTATTTCTTCAAACACAAGCACCCCTGTTAATTCACAGGCTCAGTTAGTAAATTCACTGCCTTTACCAGTTAATTGTTAGCACACAGCTTTCACTGCCCATGCCAATTGAGTCGCAGCCTTTACAAATTACTTCCCACCCTCCAAGTCTCGTGCAGCCTCCTTTAACATCTATGCAGTCACTTTTAAAGCATACGCAGCCTTCATTGATTCATATGCTGCCTATACTTATTAACACGCAGCCTTTGATACATAAGGCGTTGCCTTCTAATACTCATTCACCATCTCTAATGCATACTTCATAGCCTTCACTAGTTGGCGTCCAACCTACACAAGGCTATGCGCACCCTTTGCAAGGTCATTTGCTTCCTTCACAAGTTCATGCACAACCTTTTACAAGTATTGTTGATTCATAGCCTTCATTCATTGGTACGTTGCCATTACAAACAAATTTGCACCCTTCATTAAGCAATTCATTGCCTATATTTAGTTCACAGCCACTACAACCTCATTCGCTGCCTCCTAATTATGAGCAGTTTCCATTCATGAATGCATCGCCCCACTTAATTAGTTCACAACCTTTGTTAGTAGATTCACTGTCTCCACCATTTAGAATGCAGTTTCCAGAGACCACCATTTACAATGCAGTTTCCAGAGACAAGCACTATCTCTTCTACCTTTTTTGATAGTAATTTACAATCTCATCAAGTGGGAATTGGTGGTGAACAAAATGTTGGTAGAATACAGGGGCAAAAAATTGGAGAACTGCAGCAGGGAAATGAAATAAATAGGGCAGTGGTCATATTTTTCACAATAATGCTGCAAACAAAGAGCAACAGGGTAATCTACAGTCAGAAATTGGTCCTCTATTAAGAAGATCAACCCAGAAGAGGCAACTCCCAAATAAATTTGATGATTTTGAGTTATTTTCATCTGATAATTATGATTATGAATTATTGCTTTATGGTGAGGCAAAGCCGACGACTTTCAAACAAGCTTATAAAGATGCAAATTCAGTCAAAGGGATGGAGGTAATGAATGAAGAAATGGAGTCCTTGAGAGCAAATGACACTTGGGATTTGGTTCCTCTTCTGCCAAATTAGAAGCCTTTGAAAAATAAATGGGTGTATCGTGTGAAAGAGGAAGGGGGAGGTCATCAACGTTATAGGGCCAGATTAGTTGTCAAGGGTTTTGCTAAGGAAAAAGGCATTGATTTCAATGAAACATTTTCACCAGTTGTGTGAATGACCACTATTCGAGCAGTGTTAGGCCTGGCAGCCATTTGGGATCTTGAACTTGAGCAATTAGATGTCAAAGCTTCCTTTTTTCATGGCGATGTTGAAGAGGAATTATACATGGAGCAGCCTGAAGGTTTTGCAAAACCGGGTCAAGAGAATCTATATTGCAGATTGAAGTGGAGTTTGTATGGGCTCAAGCAAGCCCCAAGGCAATGGTATTTAAAATTTGACAGCTTCATGACTCAACAACATTTCATTCATTGTGATTTAGACCCGTGCGTTTATTACAAAAAGCTTCCAAATGGTGAGTTTGTCATTTTATTACTTTATGTTGATAATATGTTGGTTGCTGGAAATAGTGTGAGGATAGTTCGTGAGTTAAAACAACATTTATCTCAAAGATTTTCCATGAAGGATTTAGGGGCAGCAAAGAGGATTCTTGGGATGAATATAATCAGGGATAGGAAAAAGAGAGAACTTAGATTATCTCAAGAAAAATATATTCTAAAAATCTTAGATAGATTTAACATGAAGAATGCCAAATCCGTGGGTACTCCTTTGGCTGATCATTTTAAGTTATCCTCAACTATGTGTCCTAAAACAGATGAAGAAAAAGAATACATGAAACGTGTTCCATATTCATCAGCAGTTGGTAGTTTAATGTATGCCATGACTTGTACTCGTCTGGATATTGCTCAAGCACTGGCAGTAGTGAGTAGATTTATGAGTAATCTAGGTAAACAACATTGGCAGACAGTACAGTGGATATTCAGGTATTTGAAAGGTACTTCTGATCGCGGTTTATGTTTTGGTGGTAAGAACATACATCTACGAGGTTATGTTGATTCAGATATGGATGGAGATCTGGATAAATGATGTTCTACCACTGGTTATGTATTCACCTTTCCTGGGGCAGCGATCAGTTGGGTTTCTCGATTGTAACAGGTGGTTGCACTTTCTTCTACGGAAGTAGAATATATTGCTCTTTCTGAAGGGGTAAAGGAAATGATTTGGTTGCAGCGATTGATAGGTGATTTGTGGTTTCGACAATATGTTTTTACTCTTTTTTGTGATAGCAATAGTGCTATTCACTTGTCAAAGAATTCAGCCTTTCATAATTGAACAAAGCACATAGAGCTACGATATCACTTCATTCGTCATTGTATTGAAGAAGGCAAGCTGCAGGTGGTGAAAATTGACACAAAGTTGAATCTAGTTGACATGTTGATGAAAGTAGTTCCGAGGGAGAAGTTTGAATTCTGTAGAGCTTCTCTCGGACTTGTGTAGCTCTGACATTAACTCTGCAGCGGTGGGATATCTCTGAGCAGCAATTTGGTCTTCAAGTGGGAGATTGTTGGGTTATCTAAAGCCCAAATTAGCATGTTGCCTTCATAATTCAAAATAATTTCTCATTTTGTAATTACTTCTATTGGCATGTGTGGCCAATTTAGAAGTTGTCTATTTCGAATGGATTTTTCCATTTAATTAGATTGGAGACTGATTTATAAATACAGTTGTTGGCTGGTTATGTAATTAATTCAGAACTTGTGATCAATAAGAGATAATCCCTGAGTGTGGACGTAGCCATCAAATTGATGGTGAACCACGATAAATCTATTGTTCTTGATTTGTGATTATTTTTAATATTTTACTTTCTGCAAATTCTTTTTCACTTTTATTCTACAATTATATTCAACACATTGCATCATAATGACCAGCATACAATGCGGCCTCTACAAAGGAAAACTTCCATATCCATAAACCTATATATGCTCGATCTCCTCACTCCTGCAACCTATCCATTTCAAGCAGCTATTTATGCATTAATATCTCATCTCCCATATCACCTATTGCTACATCTGAATTTGGTGTTGACTCATTCATGAGGTCTCATGATTCTTTGCATTAGGTTAGTTCTATCATCATTCCAAATCCACCCCATTGGGATGTATATCTACTAGGCATTGCATCTTTGTTTATAGAATCCCACCTTGTAGATTTGGATGATAGTATTGAGGACATTCGTCTTCTATTTGATGGTAGCTTTGATGAAGTTGCATCATCATTTTCATCTTTATATATTGCTCTTACCTCACCTACATCATCTTCTATCATGATAGATTGTGTAGACATT
The DNA here is from genome assembly GCA_007258455.2 of Sequoia sempervirens. Classification (NCBI taxonomy): domain Eukaryota; kingdom Viridiplantae; phylum Streptophyta; class Pinopsida; order Cupressales; family Cupressaceae; genus Sequoia; species Sequoia sempervirens. The sequence continues at coordinate 11,878 of VDFB02342215.1, forward strand.
CGTGAGTTGACATATCCAACTCAATTATCATTAAGTCCAGACATAACCATACATTCATGGTCCCTATTCCAGAATCTTCTATGGTACATGATACATCTTATCAGCATCTGTCACATATCAGTATTGGCTTGGAGATATTTGAGCATCATTCTAAGATATTATTGGTAACATTTCATTCTTTGAATTATGTGCAACATTTAGAGACATTCATCTTACTTCTTGCATATTCATATCTGGAATGGGAAGTCATCTTGCACACATTTGTGGTGTTGTTTCTTCCCAAGGGGATAAATGTTATTCAAAGATCATAGATCATCTTCAACATCCAATTTCGAGCATCTACTAGCACTACAGGCATCATTTTGAGGGGAGACTGTATGGTTTCTCTTCTACTATCAGTTTTGGGAGGAAGCATTTCCTCACATGGAGTTCATCACTTCACATTTTAAGGGGGGTGGGGGAACTACAACAGAATAGGAAAATAGTGCCTAAAATAGTGTTGGATTTCAGTGTATTTCAGCTCACAAATTGGGAGAGCTGGTTGTCGCCAAACTCGACGCAAGCAAGAATGATCATCTCGGTGTCGACGTTCACACCAAATTTGGCGCCGGACTTAACACTGGGATCAGCGCTGGAAAATCATAGTGCCCCCGTTAGCACCTAAAATAGCACTGGGAAATAGCACCGAAAATAACACTTCTATTTACGCCTAAAATAGCATCAAAAATAGTGCCTAAATTAGCGCCCAATTAGGCTTCCAGTTTTGCTTCCCCTTTTGCTTCTAGTTTTTCTTCCAAGTTTGCTTCCATGTTTTCTTCTGGTTTTGCTTCCAAGATTGCTTCTAATTTTTCTTCCATTGTTGCTTCCTTTTTTACATCTAAAAATGCTTCTTGTTTTGCTTCCTTTTTTGCTTCTAAAAATGCTTCTTGTTTTGCTTTCTTTTTTGCTTCTAAAAATGCTTCTTGTTTTGCTTCTTTTTTTCTTCTAAAAAAGCTTCTTGTTTTGCTTCCTTTTTTGCTTCTAAAAATGCTTCTTGTTTTGCTTCCTTTTTTGCTTCTAAAAATGCTTCTTGATTTGCTTCCTTTTTATTAATTTAATATGTTTTATTTCAATTTAATTAGTTAAATATATCGTGCCTCTTAAATAACTCATATGATTATAGACTAAGTAATTTAATTATTTAACTCATATGATTAAATAACAAGACAATTACCCACAAAATTTTTGTATTGCTTGTAAAGATAAAAAAAGTACATCTATTGTTTAGTGTCATTACCCACCAAAATTCCACAGCAAATGACAAAAACCAGAGGCACCTTAACATGTAGAGTAAAACATTAAATAAACCCCGTAATTGTTTATAGTAAAATTCTTACAAAAAATAACCGCCATTAACAGTGTTCAAAGTTACACGCTTTAATACAACAAAATCAGACACAGACAAACACGACCAGTCTTAACGAGCCCCACCTGAACCCAACGGACACTTGGCTATCTCCTTTAAAGGCTTCTTCTTCTGCAAATTCCCTGACTTCTTCTTTTGGTACTTTCCATCCCAGTGTTCGATGAAGAGTTTGAGCGCTTTCCATCCCAAACGCGCTTCCTCATAGCAACGAGCTTTGTATTTTCCTTCGGGCCAACGAATAAAGGGTTTGCACCTTGGTCACCCATAGAGCTCCTCAATTTCATCATCTACCATTCCTTCAGAATAATCTAAATCTACACCCAGAACTGCCCATTCGAGAATGGACTCCATGCTTACCAAAAAATCTTCATGCACAATTTTCTGCATCACCATGCTCACCATTTCCTCTGGTTCACCTAAATCCAAGACCCACGCCGCAATTAAGGAGTAAACGTCCATGTTGGTTCGGTATATGTGTTTCAGATAGCCAAAATCCCTACCACAAATCATTTTTGCACACTGCACTAGTCGCTCGTCGTGAACAAGGAAAAGGCCCTGCAATCGTTTTCTAGATGCCTCTCCATAAAACAGGTCCAAAGATCATTGTGACTAGAAGGTGAAATTGGCTTCCATTTCGCTTGAGCACCACCACCACCAAAGTTTTTTGCAATTTTTTTATCGACCCTTTCCAAATGCAATTAATACATCTTAATCGAGGGCTTTCATTTAACACCATCTTGGATTTCCCACACTTTCTATTAATGAAGTACTACTTCACCACCGCCCACCACCCCTGCCTTCGCTTGTCATTTCAAACCTACTTCACTCACTTCACCACCTTATTCATTTAAGGAATTTTCCACTAACTTAACACCTCGAAAATCCTTCAACCTAAATTCCCCCATTTCACCAAAATTTAAATCCCATTTAGATAAGACAATATCTGCTTCCACATTACCACCTCTTTTAATGTGGCTCACCGCAAAACTTTCAATTACATTTTGGAGGTGCCTTTCATCACTGCTTGAACTATTATTGTAACATGATCATCATCTATAATTAAAACAAGTGAGTCAAATATCTATAATTTAATTGAATTTGACAACATCCATCCTGAGCAGTAAATTAAAATCATCATACGTAATAAATATCCATCCAAAAATCATCGCTTGCTTTTAATATATATAAATTGACAAGTCAATACTGATAAGATCATCATCATATATAACTAAAACAAGTGAAAGTAAAATATTCCATTACATCAAAAACATGTCAAAATGATTAGTCCAACAATCGACATAAGTGAAAATGATACATGTACAAATGATATAAATAAAATTGATAAATTATGTAACTCAAACTGATACAAGTCAAGATGATACATGTCCAAATGATATAGTGAAAAAATGAAAATGATACATGTCAATATGATACAATTCAATAATATAGTATTGTAGGCCATGAAAATGATGCATATGATAGTAAGCATGAAAATATTCATCATAACAATATATCAGCAATGATCCATGATGCAGTCTATATGATCATGAATGTCACTGGTTACTATCACCAACTGTCTCATCATCATCATCACCATCATGATCAGTGTCGTCATCGTCATCATCGTCACCGTCGTTGTCATCATCATTGTCATTGGCCTCGGTGTCTTCTACATCTGAGTCATCATCATCCTCTACCATGTGATATGTACAAGCAGAACCAATATTTTGTGCATCTATATCATGTTGAGGATCATCTTGATCTTCTGGAAGACCCATGTTCTGCAAAAGAAAAACATTTAGAATGAAAAGTAATTATTTATTTCATGCAATAATTTATTTTTCTATTATATATCTAATATTACAACATATGAGATGAAACCATAATCATATTACATCATATCAAAGTGCACATACCATAATAAAATTTCAAATTCCCTAGCCAATACTTGAAACCTTGAGAGAGTATGACTTGGGTGAAAGGCATTTGATATGGCTATTATTTCAAAGACTTCAAGCAGGATGTACTCCGAATTTTCACCATTCCTCAATCTTTGCTTGATGGCATCAAGGGATGGTTGAACTCCATGGATATAAAGTATTAAGAAAACAAAATGAACTTGAACTGGCGGCCAATTTTGAAGAGTATTACTGATGATCTAGATAAATTTTTTAAAGATGGTGGTTGGGAATTTTTTAATATGGAAGCTATTGATTCTTATTCTAATAATTCAGAAGAGTGAGAACAAGGTTATGAACCCTCCGATGTAGAGGAGGAACCAGAATCATATTTCATGTAGCCACCATCAAGACTGTTACAAGCCAACAAGATGGAGGGAATTCTTATATAAGGATAATATTCAATGTTGCAGGTACCAGCTTTAATGCCAACTTCAATGACAACATTGAAATTCCCTAGTAGTATTTATGTTAAGGAAATTTCCTTTAGATGTAAGGATTGAAAGCACATCAACCATGTGGTACAAATGATTAAATCCCAGAGACAATCTGTAGCAATGAAAGAGTCTGAAAAGGTAGAGAGATCTACATTGGTGACTTAGGAGAAACTTCAGCTTTCAAAAACAAAGCCAATTAGGCTGGCAGACGTGGATCAGGCTAGCATTTGGTGGAAGAGGAAGAAAGATGACTAGAAATATGGAGGCCCACCATACTGGATTTCAGTATTCAACCATGAGAGAAAAAGAGAGAGTTGATATCAAGTATCAAAATATTAAGCATGCATTCTTCCAGCCAGCGGAGAAGGAGATGATTAATTTGCTTCATTTTCATTTGCATAACCGTATCATGGCGTGGGAACCAAGAAGACCAAGGATGTCTAGTTTTATGTGGAGGTAATGGATGTGGTCCAAAATTTAGGAGGGGCAAGAAGGTCAATGTATGATCCTAATGAAATTGAGGAAGAACAGCAAGAGAGGGACAGGAAAAATAAAATCAATAAAGAGTTTCAAGGATTTGTCAAAGCAAGTAAGAGAGCTTATATGGGAGCAGCCTCGTCTAAAATATTTTGAACTAGAGTTTGATATACCAATTAGAGAGCTTGGTTTTCATGAAGTTACTTTCAAATCCTTTGCTTTTATTGTTCCTACGATAAACTGTTCAGTAGAGTTGGTGGAATTACCTTTCTTAGTAATCGCTATTAGTGAAATTGAGATTGTTAACCTTGACAGAGTAGGACTTGGGAAAAAGGCATTTGATATGGCTATTGTTTTCAAAGACTTCAAGTGGGATGTTGAAATATGCTAACCAATTTTTTGTCACAGTTTTACACAATCACCAACACTAGGCCAACTTGATTAGCGTTAGCTCCAAACCCAAACTCTATCAAATCAACTCTAACCAAGAATGTGCCCTAAAGCCACTTAAGGAAGAGGAGCGGGCATATGGTCAGAGGATCCCTAGGATCTAAACTTGATACAGAAATAGAATACAACTAGAAATTGAAGATAAAATTCAACGCCAAGAATGTGCACTCAAGATCCCATTGAGGGTGAGGTGCTAACATATGGTGGAGTACTTATTACAAATTGAAATTACTAGGCGAATAACCAGCCATAGAAAAGAACTCTGACTACTAATTCATCTGTTGCGGCGGGCATCCACTCAAGAGTGGGGATTCACCACTTGACAGTGGGTACAAGAGAGATTAAATATTTATTCTCCACATTGGCGATAAACCATCTAGGGGTACTTAATGTGAGAAATAAGAAATAATTGCAGCAAATAAGGACTGGAGTAGTACTATTGTTTACAATCTTACAATATAGAAAGAGAGTTGCAAATTACATGAATATTACAATGATTTCAAAGCACCAAGATACTGGATGATTCCATGTTAAATATTAGCAATAATTGATGAAGAAAGGACTGGAAATTCAAACTGAAACAAGTCTGATGTAAATCTACAATTCTAGAAATGAATAACCAACAATTGTAAGAATCAATTAAATGCTTGTAACTTCACCAAAATACCTCTGAATGGCATGAAACAAAGTGCAGTGAACCTCTAGAGGATAGGTGCCCATGACAAGATGAAGAAACAGCCACAAAAGACCAACATTAATTTATTGGCTTGAAATCCAATGCTCCTTGAATGGTATGCCCCAAGCTAGGGCGATTTTGCAATATAAAATCAAAGAATTGGAAATAAATTCCAATCTCTTGTGGAAGGGGTCACCTTGGGTCTAGAACCACTTTGCAAACATACCCATAATGATATTTAATTTTCTCAAAAATTTGCTAACAAAAAACACTTTCAGCTATAGTAATATCAGCAACACCAAAATTGAGAAAAACTCCAAAATCTTCAACAATTGAGCTCCATCTGCTAGTTTGAATGAGAAGCAGCAATAAAAACCAATTAGGTGTTGTCTCTCAAACACAAATTTGATTGGAATCTAGGAGGTAAGCATCCCTCAAAGAAATAATCACAATGTCATTTCGACAACATAACTTTAGCAATTAACAATGGATGCCCAAATGTTGGAGCAAAGCTACATTTTTAAAGAGAAAGAGATGACTCTTCAAATTTCCCTCATGGTACGCCAAAAGTCACATTTGAAACTTTTCAAATTTCCAAAGTTAATAATTTCGTCTCAAAAAGGCATCCAACTTCATGGAAATTTAAAAATTCATTAAATGTTTAATTTTTCCTTTATGAGGGCGTCCCCCTTCAAGTCCACCTTTTAAACACAACTTGAAGTTATCTTCCTAGGCCAAGGGGTCAACAAAGAAACATAACATTAATTTCCTTTTATTAAATAATTGCCAACAAATATTGAATTTTGAAAACTGCTCCAACAGGAAAAGAAACATACTGAAGCACTGCCAATAGGACCACTACCAAAAATAGTATTTACTATAAATAGTAAACACCCAGAAAATGCCTCAAACCTCCAAGCAAGGAAACCCTAATTTTACCTCAACAAACCTACGAGCCTCCGAAATAGGTTGATGAGCAACTAAGTTGATCACTGATGAGAAGGGGACATTACAAATGTACTCCGCATTGATGCCACTCCTCAATCTCCGCTTGATGGCATCAAGGGATGGATAAACTGCATGGATATAAATTATTATGAAACTAGAATGAACTTGAACTAGCGGCCAATTTTGAAGAGTTTTACTGATGATCCAAATAATTTTTTTGAAGATGATGGTTGGGAATTTTTGAATATGGAAGCTAGTGATTCTAATTCTGATAATTTAGAAGAGTGAGAACAAGGTTATGAACCCTCTAATGTAGAGGAGGAATCAAAATTAGATTTCATGTAGCAACCATCAAGAGTGTTACAAGCCAACAAGATGGAGGGAATTCTTATATAAGGATAATATTCAATGTTACAGGTATCGGCTTTAATGCCAACTACAATGACAACATTGAAATTCCCTAGCAGTATTTATGTTAAGGAAATTTCCTTTAGATGCAAGGATTGAAAGAACATCAACCATGTGGTATAGATGATTAAATCCCAAAGATGATTTGTAGCAATGAAAGAGTCTAAAAAGGCAGAGAGAGCTACATTGGTGACTCAGGAGAAACTTCAGCTTTCAAAAACAAATCCAATTAGGCTGGAAAATGTGTGGATCAGGCCAGCATTTGGTGGAAGAGGAAGAAAGATGAGTGGAACTTTGGAGGCCCACCATACTAGATTTCATTATTCAACCATGAGAGCAGAAGAGAGAGTTGATATCACGTATCAAAACATTAAGCATGCATTCTTCCAGCCAGGGGAGAAGGAGATGATTACTTTGCTTCATTTTCATTTGCATAACCATATCATGGCATGGGAACCAAGAGGACCAAGGATGTCTAGTTTTATGTGGAGGTAATGGATGTGATCCAAAATTTAGGAGGGGCAAGAAGGTCAATGTATGATCTTGATGAAATTGAGGAAGAATAGCAAGAGAGGGACAAGAAAAATAAAATCAATACAGAGTTTCAAGGATTTGTCAAAGCGAGTAAGAGAGCTTATATGGGAGCAGCCTCATCTAAAAGATTTTGAACTAGAGTTTGATATACCATTTAGAGAGTTTGGTTTTCATGGAGTTCCTTTCAAAGCCTCTACTTTTATTGTTCCTACGATAAACTGTTTGGTAGAGTTGGTGGAATTACCTTTCTTAGTAATCGCTATTAGTGAAATTGAGATTGTTAACCTTGAGAGAGTAGGACTTGGGAAAAAAGAATTTTATATGGATATTGTTTTCAAAGACTTCAAGCAGGATGTACTTCGTATTGACACCATTCCTCAATCTTCACTTGATGGCATCAAGGGATGGTTGAACTCCATGGATATAAAGTGTTATGAAAGCATAATGAACTTGAACTGGTGGCCTATTTTGAAGAGTATTACTAATGATCCAGATAAATTTTTTGAAGATGGTGGTTGGGAATTTTTGAATATGGAAGCTAGTGATTCTGATTCTAATAATTCAGAAGAGTGAGATCAAGGTTATGAACCCTCTAATGTAGAAGAGGAATCAGAATCAAATGAGGAAGGTTTAGAAGATGAATCTCTTGTGGAGTCAGAGGAGGATGAAGAAGAAGAAGAAGATTCTGAAGAGGAGGAAGGTAAAACATGGGATGAATTAGAATTTGAAGCTAGAGATGCATATAAGGAAAAAGGAGATGAGTCTCACAGTGAAGAGGAAAGGTGGCAATGAAAGGTAGAAGCTACAAGGAAGTATCGGGCACCTGATATTAGAGATTCAAGATGAATTCCTTCCAAGAGGCATAAATTCAGATGAAATGAGTTCATCTACATCCTTCTACTATTTATTCATGCACATAAACGGTCATCTTGTAATCATAAGATTTGAGCTCTATTTACTCATCCTATGCATCAATAAACAACTCAACACAAGAGATGCAAATTGACATATTAACACAATAGTATCCAACTAAGTTATTGAAACTCAACTATTGATACCTCATTCTCCATCCAGATTAAAAAATTGTTCCACTTTTTTTTTTGTAACATATTCTTTTTAAATTGCTTTGGATGGTGGCCATATTTCTCCTCTTGTCAAAATATGGCACATGGACTAGCGAAACTAGCTAGTATGCAATCATTTAATTTTTCCAACGAAAAAAAAATATATATCATTTAACATATTAAATATACTTACAAATGTATAGATCAAGGCCTGTAAACCTTTCTGGCCACTGCGATGCATGGCACGAAGTTTCTCAAGCCTAGCCTTGGAGGTCTTGTCCTGAAACATATACTAATTCAATTTAACTATGCACAAATAAAATTTAAATATCATTTAATAAATTTGATATAATCTTATGAGAAAATTCAAATACCTGCGTACTCTCCTCACCGGAATTCCTTCGTGCATTAGACTTCTCATATTCTTTTAAAGCTCTCTCCAGACTTTCACACTTACATCCATTGGCCTTTTTTCTACCTTAGCTCAGGAGGGATTTTTTTTATCTTCTTTTTTTGGTTGCACTGAAATCTCTTGTAGTTTTGAGACATTCATAGCTTTATCTTCTTTACAAACCAACTTGTGCCAAAATCAGTCTCCATGTCATGGATAACTTCTTTTTTTAGGTGCATGGGTATCTTTGAGAATGGAAAATGTAGATGGTCTTTGAATCGTTGAAGGCATGATTCCTTCAACCTATTCACAAATGTTTTCCCAGCATCCATCATTCGTACTTCCCCTGAAACCACCTCGTATTCTATCTTTGTATTGTGGCTACCAATGTAAGATTGATAACATGGCATGGTGGAACTTTGTGTCCCGGGAGTGGAAGTCTCTGCTCCCTATTCCACATTCTTATAGTTTATTGTCACTAATTTCTTTCTGGATCTTCTGTTAGATCCCAGACTGGTTGGGGAATCAATTGATTCCCTTAGACACAATTGATTTGTTTGCAATGTTTGAGGGGCATTAATAGATTGTTTTTCTATGTATCTGACAAGTGTTGTCCAATCCACATTAACCAATTTGTTCACTACGTCTACCCCCAATATGGAAGCCAATTCCTCTTTATCTTTGTCAGTCTTATGTCTCTCTCTATATATATTTTTAAATTATATTTCTTCTTTTAAATTTAGAAATAAAAAACTAAAAAGTAAAATTCAAAGAAACAATGGAAACATTTACAAATCTATAAATTGACAATGAATTACCTCATTGTGGCCATAGTTTGTTGTCAATGCTCACTTCCCTCCATTTCTTGACATTTTGAGGTGACCTAGGGAAAATTATTTTCATCCAGTCTGTGGAGGCAAATGAAGTATACACTGTCAGGTATGAAATTTTTCATCCAATTTGTGGTATGAAAGTTTTATTTTGTGGGAAAATATGTTTGTTGGGTTTGCTTAGTGTTGATAACCTAGGGCAAATATGTTTGCTTGGTTTGCTTAGTATTGATAACCTTATCATGAAAACTCTTTCATAATGCAATCTTGTACGAATTTTTCATGGCATCGGTGACTATGGCGCGGCTGGGAAAAACCAAGCTATTTCTACATTTATTTTCAGCAGTTGCTCAGCAGTGATTGAGCCAATTCCCAGATTTTCCAAGCAGTTCACTATTTCCTTGATACCCACATTAGGGAAAGAATATGGAGGCATCCTCGCTTTGTGCTATAATATTTTGAGCCAAAGCTCAAATGGGTAGGGTAAATTTTTTTGTTGGTTTCTCAAAGGTTTTACAATTTATAATGATGGGACAATTTAGAGGTTGCCTAGACTAGTTAGGCCACGAACCAGTAAACAATCACAAATTTAAGCAAGAAAAAAAATTGTAACCTTACCTATGGTGTCACAAACTAAATCAAATTTCTCATAAAAAATTCAACTTAAAGGCTGACAATCTGCACAAGTTATTTTAGGAGGAGAAGATCAACAAGACGGCTAGGTTTTTGGTCAAAATTGTAACATGGAAAAGAGTTTGGAGATTCCTTAGCTTTTTGGTTCTTGGTCCCTTAGATGCTTGGTCTCGTGCAGGTCATTAAAATCTCTCATTTATTCATTCAGTCATCAGTTGTTGGTAGCACCCTACTCTCTTCCTTTGTGCGGCATTTTTTCCTTTTTTGTAATCTGATTTCTTCTTTCACGTGGGAAAGTTTTAAATTTTTTATTTTGATTCATTAGTCGTGCTTTAGTCAGCGTTATTTAATGCCAACTTTAGCGCCAACTTTTGGCAATTAATGTAATATACTTGGGATGTATAAGGCGGTGTCAAGTGCACTTAATTTAGCACCTATCATTGTTGTATAGTGACTATTTTCATTGTTGTGTATATCACAGGACCCAGTGTTGGAAATAATTCCAACTCTTGCCTTGTTTTTGTGACCACCACTGTCCCATGGCCTCTTCATTAGCTCAATGCAGTAGAGCAGTTTTTACACAAGGTGCTTCATCCTTCTCAACGATAGTGCGGTGAAAGCTTCTATGGTGGCACGTGAGTCTTCCTTCTGTTCCTGGTGGTGTTGCGGTGACTCCCGCAGTCTCGTAAGTATTCTACCATTGATGTGTGGTAGTGCGGTGACCACCGCTATCCCACAGCTCAGTGCAATATAGCAGTTTTTACTACAATCCCACAAGTTGCTTTTCCCTTCTCAGAAATAGTGCGGTGAGAGCTTCTATGATAGAATTTTTATTCACAGAGGAGGCCATGGAGAGAGGACGTGGACAGTGTAGAAATACTAAATTACTGAGAGGAAAGTGGGTGGAAATAGATGAGACAACGGAATCTGCAGATACAATAGAGGTAAGAAGAGAAAGCAACCTCAACCAAAGGAGGAAGGTGTTTATGAATTCACAAATACTACAACGTAGAGGAAATAAAGTCCTTTTTTTGTCCATGAGGCCTCTGAGGTCAAACTTATTGGTTGAAAATGCATAGGAATGGTGATTAAATGTGATTTTATGATCAAGGGAAAAGTTTGAAAATTAGGATAGCCAAAACATGATATCAATATGTCAAATATATGACTAAAGTGAGGTTTTGTGTTGGATAGCATATTTTTTGAAATGATATAATTGGTGTACTAAACATTATTTACTATGTTGTGTATTATAGGGATGAGACGAGGCCATGGCAACAAATCATGTCATATCAAATGAGGACACAATGGATGAAGTGGGACATCAGGTACTCAAATTTTGACTTCACTTAGGAAAAAATGATCTGATGGCATTTTGTGATACATCCATCTTTTTTCACAATATTATTAAAATTTATAATGCATTATCCAATCTTGACATAAATTAATGTATGTTGTTGATAATTTTAGATGGAGATTGGAGAAAATGCAGAGCCTAAGTGTTCAACTAGCAAAAGAACAAGATATGTATGTGGACATGGACCTAAAATTGTTAAATCACATAGATGATAGTGGGTGGAAAAGGACATGACAATGGATACTGCATACACAACAAACAATTGCACTAAAGAAGAGGTAGGTTAGGACTATAGTACATGGGATGAATACTTTGAGAAAATTGTTGTTTGTGGATGTTCTGTGTGTCATGGAAAGAAACAATTCAAACAAGCGATTGTACAAAGACATTACATATATGATGAGCTTCCAATCGGTAGTATGCCTCCTACAATCGATTCAAATCTAATACGAATTGTGGTGAGGAATTTTCCAATTTGATATAAATAACATGTATAGTTCATTTAAACATTGTTTTATATTATTTAAATGACTAATATTTTCTTAATGGATACTTGCAGGATAAATTTCTTGGTTTAAAGTTTCCTAGATCATTGACTCTAGCCTAGAGGGAAATGATCATTTATTAGATGATACATTTAACAAAAATATGTGCCAATATACCAGCTCGAAAGATGAGGAATTGATAAAAACAAGTAATAGAAAAAGAACTGGTGTGAAGATGCATAATTTTCTTAAAGACAAGGGGAAGGTGGACTACATACCCTATGAGAATGAATGTGATGGAGATGATGAATTGCCCTTGAGTTTGAGATCAATTTACAAAGAGACATTTGATCGCCGACTATATTGTGTTTGGCCTAGTGATCAACAACTACCTAGAGTGTACGAGGTGTTTCAATTTTGGGGATACAACTACATGATACAACCCTCCAATATTCATGGAGCGAATCTAGGCCTCTTTATTGTCCAAAATGTACATGTGGGATCCAAACATAGAAACAATTCAGAACAAACTACTAGGAGATTAATGCCATAGTATGGTCCATCATATTACAATGGTGAATGGAGAAGGCTAGCCGAATATAAGCCTAGCATGTCAGCATATGGTCTAAATTTGAATATGTATACACATTTTCTCCAATTCAAAAGTGGAAAAGAAATGAATAGAGGTCATCTTATGTATATAGATGGACGTGCATACACACCCAAAAATATTGCAGGATTTATAAATAGTAGTAAGGGAAGGGACCCTAATGTAAGACCGAATTGTCAATTTGTTGAGGTTATAAATGATAAAGATGGAGATATGGAAAGAGAGGTTGATAGATTGATAATGGTTGAGGCTATTATGGACCTTACCATTGGGGATGAGTTATTGATTGATTACCCCTTCTTAAAACGCACTCCTGGATGAAAGAAGAGGGAAGAACAAGGTATCCCTAAGGATGTTCTTAAGGGTAGAAAACCAAAGAATAATGAGTGCCGACTGATTTTTTACAAACTATGTTGTCAAAATTGTGTTTTATAGCAATTATTGTATAAAAAAGGTAGTCTATAAAATAATGTTCCATTATTCAATTGATGTATATATGTTCATACAATTTATATAATGTCTAATATATGTGTCATTCATGTGCGGGTATTTTTCTATGAAGATATTTTGGACCCGAAATGGATATTTGTCATACATTATGATCCAATATTAAGGCATGAACTTGACGATGCATTAGTGGATACTGAGCAAAATAATGATGGCCAACAAAATGAGAGAGAAGGATTAGAGAACATCGAATAAATTGGCATCCATGATGATGTTGAAGATGGTTATGTTCAAGCACAAGAAGACAACAATCGATAGTTAGATGATGATATGGAAGACAACAATATGGATGGTATAGAAAATGATGATCCAAATACATCTGGTAACAATATAGATGGTCTACAGTCAAATTTCAATGATGATGAAGATGATGCAAGTCAAGATGAGGAGGATGATAATATTAAATACTTGAAAGAACATATGAACATTGACAATGATACACCGGATGACATTGTAGCAAACAATAATGTTAATGACCAAGACTTCTAAATTTTTAGAATTATTTGCAATCCATGTTTAAAAAAGGATGAATCTTATGGCCTAAACTTTGAAATGCTTTAGTAATATTATTTTGTACTTGGACAATTGAAAACTTGTTTTATTCTCCTAGCAAGCTTTTTTATTTTCCATTATAATTCTAGACCAAACAACATTTGCAGGGATGGCCTTTTACACCAATCTTAATTTGTATGAAGTTCACAAACCTATTGTCAAGCAGTAAATTCCTTCGTAGACAGGAAATGTAAAGGATTTATTTAAGAAAAGATAAGTAGTCTCTTTCTGAGGGTAATCCACATGCAAAAAGTAAAAAGCACATAAAAAAATAATTGTACAATAGAAAATCATATTCAATCAGTTATGTCTTATTTCGCTTGTACACTTATCTGAAAGAAATAGGGTATTCGCCATACATTTCCCTTGACAAAGAAAACATGTGCTTTCATTTATTTTTACTGTATATCTCAAAAGTGAAATTGTTGTTACATAATGATGCACTGAGAAAATAATATATACAAAAAAATGCATATAAAATGTTTGAAATTTAACATGCCACCTACTATGTTGTGCTGAAAGGAATCAAGATTAACTGAGACAAGAAATTAAAATAAAATTTTGATGATTGTACTTAAAAGTGAACAAGATATGAAAAGTGTGGACAATGATGGTGCTAAAATTGAAAAACCTGATTCTAATGATATTACTGTTTTATGTCATTTAAGATAAAGAGAACATACAATTTTATATACATAGCAAATGAAGATTTGAAACTAGTAAACTGAAAATGTAAACACTGTAATATTTTTCCTTAAACAATAATTCACATACTCACTTATAAAAAAGGGTGAAGAATTTTTTATTCAAACTTTGTTTTATTTAATAGACATAACAGTAAAAGAATATTTACAAGTACAAGAATATATATACTATTTCATAGAAAATAAGGAATGTTTCATAGAATATACAAGTACAAGAATATATCATCATCATCATATCCTTAATTAATACCTATTGCAATATCCTTAAATTGTTCAATCTTTGGTATGAATTGTTGGCAGAAAAAATTAGGATTACTTGGATGCTTCTTCCATTCACTTTGTATCAACATATGTTCGCGAAGACACAAAAGTTAATAAAATATTAATGCACGTAACTCACAATTATTTAAATAAGCAACTTTGTTAACTTTATTATTTTTAAATAGTTTCCATTTTTATGTTGAACATGTAAAAAGGAAAAATAAGCTCAATTTTTCAAAAAAAATAGCAGCTCTACCAACATCCACAATAAATGCTTTACTGTATCAGCATATTCATTCACATAAGCACAGTATTGAGGCTCAATAACTGATATTAATTCAAATATAAGAAGAAATAAGTATGGAAAACGTAAGAAAAATACAGAATGATAACACAATCATGGAGAATCTTTCATAATAAGATGTTCTCCATTATATTGCTTCAATTGATATATATTAATAACAGAAGTCTTCAAAATGGAAATGATATATGATGATGATAATTTAAAACTAGGCCTTGGTTTCCTATTTATATAGGAAGCAACAAGCTACAGGCCTTTTAAAAAAAGAAACGATCTTTCATAACTACTTCTTTTACTAACAACTATTTAATAAGCATAATTAAGGAAATAACAAGACTTAAGACATTTTTACATATGGTTCCATTATTCAACGTAGAAGACCCATGGTCATTGATTTGGAAAAGTCTTCCTCTCCATGATGAACATCCAAATGCTCTTGCCTCAATGTCCTATTCTTCTGAAACCAAATACTTTTCCTCCCACTGATACACCATAAAATCTAATGGCCACTTATATTCCTAGACCTTTTGCATGTTTGCAAGATGAGTTTTCCATCGACTATCTAGTAATACCTTTGTATCATTGACAAATTTTAGGTATCTCACATCAAAAACAATCAACCCATCCATGATCTGATTTAGCCTGGGAAGACTGGTATCATCATCCTCCGGTTGTATATGAGTTACACACTTATGAACAACCTGACTGAATTCTTTCTTCCACTTATCCAATTCCTCCAACTAATCACCATCTCTCATGATTTCAGGTATATACCACTATTTGCAGGTATGGAATAAATCCATTTGTGCTACAATATTTTTATCAAACCCTTGTACATACTGAAATTCATCAATAATCATCTTCACAGTTTGTTCAATTGGCTTTAATGTTGTGGGTGCATCAGGACTTCTTTGTAGAACTTTGCATAACTTAGCCAAAGTGTGGTGAATAGGCCGCCACCTTTTGAACAAAGGATCTAATACAAGCATATGTGTCTTTATTTGATCCATTTCTTGTTGAATTTTTCTATAACTATCATGCACATTCTCCAGTTTATCCATAACTTCTTTTATCCTGTGCTCAAGAATATTTTCCACAACTTCACAAATTCTTCTTTTCACTTCATCCTGGGTTTGATTGTTGGCCTTCTTTACATCATCCACTTCCTTCTCTAAAGTTTTTACCTATTCTACAGAAATGTTCTTCACAATATCCATTAGAGCAATAGGAGGCTTGTATAACACCATCTCCTTGCTTTGTGAGGGTCCTAATCCTCTTAATTGTTCTTTATTTTTGACATTCTCCATGAACAGTTTATTAACTTCATCATTTAGGAATCTTTGTTCCTTTTCATACTCCTTCAATCTGTCTTCTAATCCCTTAACAGTTGCTTGAGTGAACATGGCCGAATACATGGTCATTGTGGCTTCCTCCAAAGGGGTGGTATCTTGTATTGTCCTTACCATTGCTGCCCCTTTCATCCCTTGAATTACATCCAATAATTTTGGCTTTTGTTTATTTTCCTGTTTGATCCGTATGGCCAAGGTTTCAATCTTTGGGTTATACCCAATTCCACTCACACCTTCATCGGAGTCAAATTATGCAACTAGCATTGGATCTTCCTGAGCCCGCATTTTATCAAGCAAAAACATTTTCTTTAATTCCAAGCAAGGGAAAATGAGCATATTAATCTTCAAGACCATTTCTCTAGCCTTCTGGTGGCTATTGTCAATGTTGTCAACTTTTAATTCCTAGATAGTTTGTGCTACCATTTCATTTTTCTCCAATTCTTCAATTCTTGCTTTAGCTGATTCCATCCTCTCTTGAATTTTTTTTATCTTCATCTTCAACAAAAAATCCTTAAACTCAAAATTCTTAATGAATTCATCATCTTCTATGAATCTCTTGGCGTCAATTTCCCTTTCATCTTCATGTATCTTTGTACTTTTTTTTTCTACATCACCCATCCTTTCCTCATGTTTATGGGCACTGGTCTCAAGGATGGGCTAATCAACTTCAATATCACCTTTCAATTTCTGCAATACTATAGTCACTTCCTCAGTATCGCCCACCTCTTCAATATCCCCATAAGGCACTAACTGCTCAATACTTCATGTCTTCTATCTTTTGGGAGGTAACTGCTCCATGGGAGGCTCATAGGTTTCACTTGGGGTATGCTCTGTAGTTGCACCACTATGATGTTCTTCGAGATATACTTCCTTCTTTATGTACAAGTCTTCATATCTACCAATTATCAATTCTATCTTCTTGATGGGGTCCTTTTCCTCAACAAAGTATCCTAGGAAATCCTTGTTCCTCTGCTTCATTCATTCTTCAACCTTCTTCATATATTCCCATTTTTTCCTTCTACTAGATACATCATTATAAGTAATGCAGTTCCTTATGACATCTTCTTCAAAATCCACTTGGTCTGGTACTCTCACTTTGGTAAGAATATTGTGTCGTATGTTGTTCATATGATTTTCAGGGTCAAAGGCTCTTTCTTTTTCAAATTTCAATGCATATTTTTTCTTCAAATAATACTGTAACTCCTCTGGTGTGTCTGAGCCTACATTCCAATCTTCACACTTGGTTTGGTTTGGCAGGAAAGTGCCTTTCTTCTACTTGTGCATTACATCTTTCTCCATCCACATCATTTGCCACATAAATTCAAGAAATGTTAATCTAATGGGCACAAATTTTGGTAGTATGTGTGGAGCAATAGGGCATCCATAAACTCTTATTATTGTAATTTCTGGGAGGAAGAACCAATCTCCAAAATTGTGTGTATGATCCTGCTCTGGTCTTAAAGCCAAAGGTCTCACTAGTTGCAACATTTTGGTTGACAATCTTGGTATTGCATACCCAAGAACTTGAAGGATTTTGTGTACAAAGTCTTTGTAGAAGACAACAAAGCTTGAATTCTTGCACTAACTGTCCCAAATATAGCACCATTTCTAGACAGGTGTGGGATTCCCTTGCTCATCTACTATATCCAAGTCCATTCTTTTAGTCCATTGGTCCTTATTCTGGTACAATATCAGATGACACAGTAGGGAATAGTATTTGAATGTAATTGGTGCTCTATCCTCTATAACTTGGGAGAATTCATCATCTAATGCCTTCTCAAGGTATGAAGCAAAGTCATATTCAATATTAGTTTCAGGGTTTTGAATTCTCATGGCCATCATCATTAGGCCTATTGGAATTTTATCTTGAGCATCTATCCCCAACACTTGGAAAAGAGCTAAATATGTATTCACAAAGTAATACTGAAAGTCTATCACATTAAAGGGTTTAGTAGTGGTAGTAGAGATGGGGAATGTTTTGTTACCAATGCCTCTTTTCATATATAGGGGTACCTCATCACTTCTATAAGTCATTTTTAACCTAGCATAATCCTCCTCACTTTTCTGTAGGTTTATCTTGGTCAAAGCATGCTTTTTTAAGCCAAAAAACTCAATGATGGCTTTTTTGGTTACTTCTACCAATACTGTGTTGTTTGGAAACCTTATTGTTTTGGTAGCTAAGTGATAGTGTTTGGCTAGAAGTCTGATAAATTCTACATCAACAAACACATTTGGGACAATCAACCTTGCTATATCCAACATCCAAGTGTTTGACATTGGAATCTCCTTATTTCTCTTACTATAAAAATACCAGAATAGGTCCCATCTAGATTTGGAAATGAGGGCATCCCTACAACTTTGTGCAGTGTCCACGAGAAACTTCTTATTACCGTCTTTAGTAGACCCTGGAAGTATATCTAATATGGACTAATGGAGTGGTATCTTCTTTACTTTAGGTTCTTCATCTTTAATTTTAGGCTAACTTTATTTTACTTCTGATTGTTTTCTTTTAGGAGGCATGTTTCAATTTTCTCTACTATGGCTTTAGATGACAAAACCTTGAAAGATTTTTTATATTAATAGAGCTCTTTCGGATATTTTTTGTGCACTTACCTGAGTATTTCACATTTGCAAGACTTCTTCTTGTATCCTTAGCTCCTTCCACACTAGTGCACTGCAATTGAGTGCGATATTGGGAAAACTCACTTATCTTTGGATGGTGCAGTATTCAGTCATATTAGTTTTAGCAACCCTTAATAATTTAATAGCATTTAATTTTGGCAACTGATATGATTTTCTACATTTATTGTTGTAAATTTTAATGATGCCATGTTTACCACACTACCGCCTTGCTCAAGGCTTCTTGTTGCGGGGTTGCGGGGTATACCTTTGTACCGCATATGTTGCTCACATTCCCGATGGTATAGCGGTGTATGATTTTGATTATTACTTGAAGAGTGTCAATGAGATAATATTATTTATCTTACTGATATCTTAATGCCTCATCAACATTAGATCTTATATTCCTCTGATGTTGGTTTCCGATGTCGATGAGACAAGTTAATACCTCTTGTCGATATGCCATTGTCTCATTGATATTTTCCTTCAGCGGTATTTCTTTATATATCGGTGTAACTCTACCATGTTGGGGAGACTTGTGATTATTGTTGCGGTATAGCGGTGTTCTTCCCTTCCCTTCTATTTTTTACCACACTACCACCTTGCTCAAGGCTTCTTATTGCGGGGTTGCGGTGTATACCTCTCTACCGCATATGTTGCTCACCTTCCCAACGATATAGCGGTGTATGCTTTTCATCATTACTTGAAGAGTGTCGATGAGACAATCTTATTTGTCTTATTGATATCTCAATGTCTCATCGACATTACTTCATTATATCCAAGAGATATGTTTCAATGAGACATATAAATAATCTCTTTGACATAGGGGTGTCTAAACCAGCGTTAAAGACAGTGCTACTTAGGGCGCTAATTAGCACCTAAATTAGCATTGACTTGTACTAGTTAGTGCAATAAATGCCAAAAATTGTGCCATCCTGATAAATAGCGCCGACATTTTCAAAAAATTGCCAAAAAATACATTAAAACAGTGGGTGGAAGCAAAAAATGAAGCAAAAAGTGGAGCAAATCACATGGATTTGTTGTAGTGGGGTGGCAGCAGAGGTCATATGACCTCTCTTTCTCTCCTATGGGGGAAACATTTCATGTAATTATGTGATAGAATTAGTCATTAGGGGGTCATCATGAGTCCTTATATCTTCTTCGCTTGTACATTCCATAAAATTTGCATCATTCTCTTTTGGAGAGGGGTTTTATTTCCCAATAGATTGTTCTCCTTTACTCCACTTTATGAGATATTTGTACATGAGTACCTAACATGGCCTAGTAATTGGGACTCATCATTAGTGCATACATTACTCTCTAAGTTTCACTTAAAGGGGGTGAAAGTGTAAATAGCATCATTAACTATCTAGTTAGCTAATCACCTTTCAAGGATTGACCTATTCTCACCTAGATTAAGCTACTTAGGTATCTTTTTGCTTTGTCTCACTTCATAGCATTGATACATGTGTCCTCATGACTTGAAACACCAATTTCATGTGCACTTGCCACTTATTCACCCACTTGTCAAGTGATCTCACGAGTGTCCCACTTTTGAAGGGGTAGTCAGATTTTCACTCCTACCCTCTCACCTCCTCATCTTTTCTATATATGCAATTCTTGATCATTTTATTTACATACTCTTCAACTTATATTTGATAGACATACTATTGTGCATATTTTATTCACTTGTGGAAGTTATTTCATACTCTTTGATCTTGGCATTCTCTGACCTTATCACAACATTAATGTAAAATGTAATACCAAGGGAACACCAATTATAAATTAATCATACATAATTTTTACACAAAATGGCTTTACCTCTTGCAAAAAATATTCTTTCAATGAATTTTTTTAAAATATAAAACTAAACTTAACATAACATAGATAACACTAAACATAGTTGATGAGGGTACTCCTCTTACAAAACCACACACACACAACTAAACAAGAGAGATAAAAAGAAAATGCAGAAAGAAACACTTGCTTTCTATTATCTTGATGAAGTGGAATTATAATACTCAAAAAATAGCATACTACAACCACGTGGGCCTTCTCATTATAGAAATTTGCAAGAAGAAAACCACAATCTCCACTATCAAAGCTCCCTTTTGTAACCCCTATTCTCCCTCTTTATCCAAGAAGTGTAACTGTCTTAAAATATTTTGGAAGGTGTAACCCCATTTTGGTGCTAGAAATTCCACTATCTATTTCCCACTCTAGAATATTGTTTTTTGTATTTTATTTTATATTTATATATTTAAAACTTCTAGGGGTCATAATTTTTTATTCAACTGTTTAATTTTTAACTGCAATATATCATTGGAAAGCTTGTGAAGAGATCTACAACCATCTTTCACTAGATCTATAAGATCAGAGATTTTGCACCTTGTTTAGGGGGCTTCAAAGGGCCTCAATTTTTAGTTTTAAACTTCATTGGAAAAATTCCTTGGGATGAAAACTTAATATCTTCTAACTGGTACATGATGTTGAGATGATTCTTTCACCAAAAATATTATTTTCCAATTTCAATCCTTGGTTCAATTTTCATTTCCATAGGAACCCGAATAAGTCAACCTACTAAAACAATAGTAGGTGATTATTTTTGGTTGTTTCAAACTTCTAACTATCCCAAAGACTGCATGAGTCACCATGGGCCCCAAAACAACTAAGGAAACTACAAACAAAATGAAAATACAATATTTTTGGGTGAAACCACTGGATGCTCTTGCATCAGACACCCAAGGTATTTTGAAAATTGACCTTGTCACTTCTCAAGTGTCAGAGGGAACCAAGATGGTTAACTTTATCTTTAGATAACCATGATGAATCTTCAATATGCCTTCCTCTCCATTTCACCAAGTACTCTACATATTGCCTATTTCTTGTGCTTTTATCCACATGGCTATCCAAAATTTCTTCTATCTCTTCCTTTTCTGACATAGGTACTGGAATGTTTCACTATGCCTCTATCAATTTATTCTCCTTAAGTCCATGATATTCTATCAAATCAGCAATGCCAAATATAGGTGAAACATGAATCTCACTTGACAACTCTACCTCATAAGCATTTCTTGAATCATGTTTCTTTAGGATCTTGCATGGTCCAAACTTCATCTTTAACTTATTGTATGTACCAACTAGAAACATCTCCTTTAACAAATGAACCATGACTTCATCTCCTATCTGTAACTCCGTATACCTACTTTTTTTTATCTGCCTTAGCCTTACACTGAGATTTCATCTTATTGATATGTTTTTTCACCTCTTCAAACAAATTCTCCAGGTGCTCAACAAAACCTTCAACCTCAACACTAATCCTCTCTCCCTTATCTATCTTTCTTAGTTTAGAAGTAGTTATTGGACTATTCCCATACACAATTTGGAATAGTGATTTACAGTGCTCCTATTGATAAAATTATTATAAGCAAATTTTTCTTATGGTAAAATCAAATCCCATCCCTTGGGTTTATCTCCTACTAAGCATCTCATTAGGTTACCCAAACTCCTATTCACCACCTCTATTTGTCCATCAATTTGTGGATGGTGTGTAGAACTAAACTTCAAATCAGTCTTCAACTTCTTCCATAGTGTCCTCCAGAAATACCCAAAAAACTTGGTATCTCGGTCTGAAACTATGCTCTTGGGTAGACCACGTAGTCTCACCACCTCTCTGAAAAATAACTCTGCAACATAAACATCATCACTAGTCTTATGACATGGAATGAAGTGTACCATCTTCAAAAATATATCCACCACCACAAATATGGAATCATGCCCTCTTTGTGTCCTTGAAAATCCAAGGACAAAATCCATACTAATGTCCTCCCATGGCCTCTCAGGTATAGGTAATGGTTGATACAATCCAGTATTTTGACTTGCTCCTTTTTCCATCTAACATAATCTATAACTTTGCACAACTTTCTTCACATCTTGTTGTAACTATGGCCAATAGTAACGCTCACCAACAATAGCAATGGTCTTATCTCGACCAAAGTGTCCAACTAATCCTCCACTATGTTTCTCCTTGATCAAGTTCTCTCTCATGGAACTCCTTGGAATCCACAACTAATTCCCTCGAAACAACATACCATCTTGGATTGTAAAATCCAAACATCTCATTGTAGATCCAAAGTGATAGGCTCCATACAAGCTCCCCAAGCCTCTACAAAATCAGGGTCCTTAGGATACAAACTCTTGAGTTCATTGAACCCAACAACTTCAATCTACATCTTTTTTTAACAAACTTTGCATCCTACTTAGGGAATCTAAAACTCTATTACATCTTCCACTCCTATGCTTCAAAACAAATGTTTAACTTTGCAAAAAATTGACCCATTTCAAATGTCTTTGATTCAACTTCCCTTGACTATTTAAATATCGTAAAGCTTGATGATTAGTAAATAAAACAAACTCTTTCAGTAACAAATAGTGTCTCCATTTCTTCAAATCCTGAACTATAGCATAAAAATATTCATCATAAATAGAATAATTCTTTGCATCATTCAAATTTTCACTAAAATAGGCAATGGGTTTACCTTCTTGACTCAAAACAACTCCAATGGCATTGCCACTAGCTTCACAATCTACCTGAAATACCTTGTTGAAATCTAGAAGTTCCAAAACGATTTTCTCTGTAACTTTCTTCTTCAATATATCAAAACTTTTTGTTTCTCCTATAGTCCACTTAACTCTTTTTTATCCCCTCTCATTGTTTCAGTTAAAGAGGTGCACAAATACTACTAAAACCTTTGATAAAATTTCTATAAAAACTAGCCAAACCATGAAAATATCTCACCTCAGTAGAACTCCTTGGTGTAGGCCATTCAATGATAGATTTTACCTTATTTGGGTCCATCTTAAGACCTTCTATTAAGACAACAAATATCAAGTATACCAACTCTCTTTTCACAAAATTGCATTTCTTCAAATTGATCAACAACTTCTCTCTTAGCTTCTCAAAAAAAATTGATATGCATCAAATGCTCCTCCAATGTCTTGCTAAAAGTTAATTTTTCATCCAGATAAATAATAAAAAATTTACCCAAAAACTCTTTCAGTACCTCATTCATGAGCTGCATAAAGGTGCTCGATGCATTGGTTAGCCCAAAGGGCATGAATAACCACTCGTACAAGCCCTCTTTGGTCTTGAAGGTTGTCTTCCATTCATCTCCTTCTCTAATATGAATCTGGTGATAACCACTCTTTAGATCTATCTTCGTGAAGTACTTAGCTCCACTCAAACAATCCATGATGTCATACATCCTTGGCAAGGGAAAACTATACTTGATGGTGATATTATTGATGGCTCTAGAATCTATACACATATGCCATTCCCCATCCTTATTTGGTGCTAGTATTGCAGGTACTACACATGGAATCAAACTCTCTTTGATCAATCCCTTTCACAACAACACTTGCTCTTGTCTATTCAAATCTTCACTCTCTGCTGGAGTCATATGATGAGCTACCTTATTCATAAAATTGGCTCCAGGAATCAAGTCCATCTGGTAGCTAATCTTCCTTACTAGAGGAAAACCTTCAAGTTCATTATTAGAAACTATGATCTGATGAATTAGCATGGGTCGATTATGCTTGATCCATGGAGAATCGAAGCATAAAGAAGCCGCTAATGTCAAATCTCAACAAGATCATTCAAATGAAAGTTAAACTAAAAATTAATCAAAAGTAAGAATTCTAAACTATGAAAGCATTTTAATGTCTACTCTAATCCATTTGAAACTTATCTCGTTGTGGGAGTGGTGTCGTGTTGATGTGAAACGACGACCCTTTCCCAATCCTGTGGATAAATGAGCTTGTCCCAATCAATTTTATTGAAGAAAATTGATGGAACGATTGTGAGATGTGTATGTAAACATGATTTTAATCTAAATGGGTATGATGCAAGCTAATTAAAACATGATTTTATGCTAAATGATGAAGATACACAAATGTTAAGCTAATTCTAAATGGATTCTAACCTAAAAGATCCAAACCCTAATTAATAAAAACAAGCTAGATGGATGCATTATGTGATCATGGAAGCCATTAATGGAAGCTTAAAGCTAATTAATGCAACTAAAATGAACTAAAATATGCTAAATGTGTGCTAAATATGAGTGTGAGTGTGAGCGATTTCAACAACATAAGTTTTCTTTGAAATATTGATCCCTATTCAATAGAGGCAAGCTCTATTTATAGAATAGGTAAAAAAAGATCAATGGATGAGATCAAAAAGGCCAATCAGCGGTCAAGGATGAAAGAAAGAAGAGGCATGGATCATGGATTCTCATCAACAGGTGAGAATGCAAGATGAGATTTAATCAAGGTTTCACATTCCCTCAAACAAACACACTTTCAACTTGTCCAAGAGGTCACAAGTTAACTTGCTCAAGAAGCTAAGTAGGTTTGTTGAGAAAAAAGAACATTCCCCTTTTTCAAATGAGTGAGGAGAGAGAATATTCTTCTCATGGGTGAGGAAAAAGGATATTTAGTTAATTAAAACTAAATTAAATTGTGCAAAGGAATATTCCATAAGAATATTCCCTTTTAGAGGAATGTGCAAAGGAGGAATATTCCCTTGGAATATTCCCTTGCAAGTGGGGGGAATTAGATTTAATTGATAATTAAACCATTTTAATTATGCAATTAGGGGGATTAGATGAATTAGATGATATTCATTGAATAAAATGATTTAACGAATGGGGGAAAGGTGGAATGACATTTAATTAAATAACTTAGGGTTATTTAATTAAATAAGAGGAATTAGGGATTTAAATTAAATAGTTCGATTTATTTAATTTAATAGGACAAAGTGTTAGCATGAAAGGGGGTGAATTAACCTGATTTGATAAATTATTTTAATAGATACAAATGATGCCATTAATTAATTAGCTAAGCTAATTCAATTGATTAAGCGAAAAGAGGATGGGTTTTAAGAGGAAATGATGTCAGTTACTTGATTTGAGTGTATGATATGATTCGGGACATTTTTTTAGTGTCAACATTTTTCCCCTCTTTGAAGCGAGGTACCTGATGCTTTGGTTCAAAGACTGATGCTCTTTGGATGAAAAAATGTTGCTTAAATCAAAAAATAATTTTATTTTGATTTTTAGATGCCCCATTGTTACACCAACGAAAGGAATAAGTTGGTTCCCTACCCCCTTGAGAAATTAGGCAAAAATTTTGAATTTTGGGTTGATTTCTTAATAGAGGTAAAAGGTTGCCCTAGGGGTCCAAAAAGGCTCCGGGATGCAAAAAACATGCCAAAAATGTGAAAAATGATGCAAAATAAGGTTCAGTTTGGCAGAATTGGTGAAAATGATGAAAAACCCTAGCTTCATGGTTAAATTAGGGTAAAAAAACCCTAATTTGCAAGCATAAATAAGTGAGGAAGGGTCACTTTCAATTCATTTGTGCATTCACACCTTGATTTCTTGCATTTTGAGCTCTAACCCTCCAATGAAATGGTGCAACGAGTGCTCCCACGACACATTTTCGACTGGGTTCAAGAGCACCAGAGGCTTCTAGACGCAGGACCACTGGTATGTGATTCAAAATTTAATTTGAAATTTTACTTTTTGGTGCATTTATTGCTTTTTGAAATTTAGACTTTGGCAGTGTCACTCTAGAGTGACACTAATTTTAGAATCGGCAACACTAATTTAAATTTTAGCAATGCATATGTGAATTCTAGCACGATGCAGTTCACAATTTTGAATTAGTGTTTCCAATTTTAAATTGTGATGCATATGTGTATGGTGACACACTTCTTGATTTGAAAATTAGGGTTAGGGTTTCACCAAAGCTAAATTGTGACACACATGTTTCTAGCAATGCATTTTACAATTTGTAGTTTAAATGCCTCGGGCGTCATGCTATCGTAAATAGCGACACTATTGTAATTTTGGAGATGAAAATTCCAAATTTAGCCAAAAAATTTTGATTTATTGATGTCGTGCACTTCGTGGGTGCAGGAGGTCATCCCATCTTTGATGTCCCACGAGCACCAACCCACCATTTTGTCTAGACTTAATGATTTATCTGAGTTGCGACAGGAGCACTTAGGGAGATTGGTCTATGGTATATTGCGTACATGCCCATCATTCGAATGCACTTGGCTATGATGACCAACTTGTATGAGTGATGCCACAGTGAGACTTTGTCATTCCACCTTCCCACAAGAGAGGTGACAATGACACTAGAGGATATGGTGGATATTGCATTTGTTGATACATGGTGAGTGCGTGATAGACGACTCTAATGTCGATTATGATTCCTGCCATGAGGTGATGGATTTGAAGGACATCATTCTTGTCATGCCCCAAATTGACCTCGATATGTATAAAGGTCGAGTTCCCACTTTCAGATTGATCATTACAGCCATCATCTTAGGCTTGGTTGCTCCTGATCAATAGAGTAGGGGATTCAGTCCAGGATGGGGCCTGGCTTGGCACAAGATGTTGTTTCAAAGGACTTAGTAAGCTTGGGGTCTAGTGATGTTGGCCTCTTTGCATCATGATATGCATGATTTTATATACTGTGATGGCAGGACCATCAACACAGGTGTCACCTTGCTACACATTTGGGCTTGGGAGCACATCATTGTGCTTCGACCGATCATTCAAATGGTGGATGTGGAGATAAATGATCTTATAGTGTGGAGGTATAGAGGTGTTATAACATTACAACATACAAGGCAACTTCGGATTCCAAACTGGTGTAGGGTCATCGATGATATGACAGTCTTTTGATGGCAACCTTGGCTTCAAATGCGAGCATGGTATGGCAACGCTCAATAGCTCTTCTTCACCCAAAAGACCTGATACATGCAAGGTAGAGAGCACACCATTATAGAGAGATAATAACTAGATGGTGTGGCTAGACAGTTCAGAGACAAGAAAGATAGGCCCGATGATGCTTACACCACCATCTTCGCCAGGTCATCACAAGAGACACTAGCATGGGGACCGACAATCCCATCCCCTGAGATGGTGGAGGGTTTTCGGCAGTTGGTTACCCAACCATGGGAATATGATCAGGGATAGGTGGATGCTCAGATGATGACTACATATGATGCATGGTTCACACCCCCCTGGCTAGTTGACAGATCCAGTAGGTGCACCTCCACAAGGGAAACCATGAGTGAGGGGTCCAAGCAGAGGTGGAGGCAGGGGCATGGGACAGGATGGCCAGGATGGCCATGATCAGTAGGATGGATAGGTCCTAGGAATGCCACTAGGGCATCAACAATCTCCACAATAGCCTCCAATTTAGCAGTAGCCAACATAGCCACCGCCCTCAGGGCCAGATCCCCATGATTTACAGATTCAACAACAAATATAAGTCATTACAGGTGAGAGGGATCAGGCCCGTCAACATATTTTGGTGATCACTATAGAGAGAGATCAGGAACACCGATGGGTACAGTTTGTCATAGTAGAGAGAGACCACGAGTGGCAACTTAGATAGACTATCGAGATACAATTAGCTCAGGAGGTTGAGTGTCCTCAGTAGCTAGAGACTATGACTATTGCAGCATAGGGGCAGACTGTATCTCACTAGATTATATGGAGAGGTCATAACCAAGGTGGCCTACTACTAGATGCATTACCACAAGGATGTCCCATAGGAACTTAGACAGCCAAATTATTCTCAAAGGAGTGGGGCACATCCCAGAGTCGAGGATCAGCCAGAGAGATAAACTGGTGAGGGGAGCAGCCATCAGGGCTAGCTCACATGTATAGACACTTTTTTGATCATTGCCTGATTCTTTACACAGATATGCATTCATGGGATCCTTTTTTATAGCCTCATGGATATTGTATTTATGATCAATATACATACAGTGATTCAAATTTTGTACCATGATAGTCATTTTTTTATATATATGATGCGGATACGGATTTGATGTGATGTGTTCACTTTATTTCATGCTTTGTGAATTCATATGATGTTGATATGATGTGAGATGCTTATATATTATCATGTATGGATGCAATTCTTTTATTTATGCTTATGCGATATGTGATGGTATATGATATGTGATGGATGGATGTACTTATTTTTCAGTATCTTTTCATGACATTTTATGGTATGGATGATATAATATGCAAATGTTATGCCTATGCAAATGATATGGATGCATTACTTTTGTGTATTTTTCTATGCAATTTTTTATGATATGATGATGTGATGTATGTGAGATGTGATGCAACGATGTAAGATGCTTATGCTATGTTATTGCAATATATATGAGATGTGATACATTTTTATGATATGTATACAATGATGCTTAGAAAAACCAATCTATATTATTCATCACAACTTAAATGAGAATGATGATGTAGGATGGATGTTTTATTATATGATATGATTATGTTGTGATGTATGCATGCTGACAATTTGTGGATGCAAGATGGATGCATTGATGATGTTTTTGTTAACTGTCATGATACCGGGTTAGCACGAAGAGAAGATTGAAGAAACAATATGATTGACCATTGATTTTGATGATTGATTCAAAGATTCCAACAAGTCTATGATCCACCAAAACTTTATTAGAGATGGTGATGAGAAACACATGATGATGATGATGATGATGATGATTTATTCATATCTTGGGATTGGGATTTTTTGTCATTCCTTATTTTTTGATATAACACATAGACACAATGCATCAAGGTATTAATAACCAGGACGACGTTGTATCTAGTGTAATGGACTTTGATTCTGTAAATAGATAAGATAGTTCTTGTTCACACCTTGACATATAGAAACCTCATTGGAATGTATGTTAGAAGCTTAGAATACATTAGACCGAAGCATACGCAATAGTCAACAACGTACTCCAAACAACCTTCCTACACACAACTAAGCAAGTATGCACCAAGATTATTTTACAAGAATACTCACAAGCACAACAAACAAGTGATAATGATCAATGCCCCATTCCTTTCTCTATAAATTTTTTTGATAGACATCATCAAAAGGTCCTCAGAATGGTTCATTAAGATAAATCAGAAGAAAAGATCAAAGACAAACAGTTAGTGTTATCTATATCTCTTGCTAGTTTAACTTAGCTAAGGTAATTTATGATACTGATGTCCATCACAGGAAGGATACATCCTAGGACATGTTGATCGGATGGTTGTTTGATGTAGGATGATTATGATATTTATGATAATATGTTGATATAAACTCCATTGAATCATTTACCTATGATTCAGACTTTAGATTTTGACACTTAAGTTCTCACTTTACAACTTGCTATACTTGCTTTCTATTTGTGTTACCAAAGGTTGAAGATGACAATCAATTTATTATGGGTGAAAGCGAGATGGGATGGGTGGTTTTGGATTTTCCTTGGAATTATTTCAATGTTTTTGTTTTTTTTTTAAATGTTTTGAGGCTATTTTTGGTCTTTTTGAAAGTTTATATTAATGTTTTTGTTTTTGGTTATTTGAGGTTGTTTAGGGTTTTCTCTAAGATTTTTGAGGTTATTTAGGTCTTTTGAATGTTTTCTAATGTTTTTGGGGATTTTTAATTTTCAAATGTTTTTTGTGTTTTCTAAATATTTGAATGTTTAGGGTTTTTCAAAATATTTTACAAATGTTTAGGGATCTTTTGAGTTTCAACCAAGAACCTAACCTAAAAGACCTATCCTAAGGGCCTCAAGGGCTGATCAAATATCATCCTTGCCTACGTTATACATGTAGAGACCACGTAGTTCGACTGACTCGACTTATTGAAGATGAAGATATGAACAGGTAATGAATTGCCAGTTTATTATGATGGACTCCTAAAGGACTAACCTAGGGTGTCTCTAGGGCACATCATAATGGCCTTGCCTATGTTAAGCTCAAAGACGATGTAGTTCGACAATGTTCTATTTTTGGATTTTTGATGTTCGAACTTTTTAGGGATTTTAATATGTTTTGGATGTTTTGGGATTTTGGCTTTACAATTTTATGAATGTTTTTGGATTTTAGCTATATAGGATTTTGCAAATGTTTTTTGATTTTCTAATAATTGTTTTACAAATTTTTTTGGTGTTTTCTAATTTCCCTAAGATATACAAGAACCTGATCTGATCCATAATGAATTTCCCCTAGTGTTTGTGTGATAGACTACCTCAATATAGGTAGGACAAGATGACCTTTGGATTATGCCAAGTAGTACTAAGGGGATACGATACTTCACAACATCAAGCTATGATAAGGACACGAATGGTTGATGGATGGAAATAGGATGAGCGATGTGATGTGATGGATGGAATGATAGGATAAAGAGCCTAGGATGGATGGAGGTTCTTTATTTACGCAAGGCACCTATTTGCTAGGTATTCACCAAGGTACTTTCCCAAAATGCCACCGAAGTGATTTTCACTAGAGGATGATTGTTTTTCTTTACTTTTTCAATCCTTTTTCTTATTTTTTTGGATTTTGATCATTTTTTATTTTTTTGTACTTTCAGACATACCCTTCAAGATTAGGAATAAAAAATTTTAAGATGTGGGTTGTTGGTTGGTTCCTACAAGGGTTCACCTTCAGGTGTTGACAATTGGTATGCTCCACATCCATAGCTTGTTGTGATGACAAAGGGACCCAACTAGTTAGGCTCAAACTTTCCTTTTTTTTCTTGATCTGGTAAATTCTTCTAATTCTACTTTAGGACAAGGTCCCCTACCTAGAAAGACCCACATTTGATTTTCTTATTATAGATTTGTTTCAGTTAGTTTTGATATACTTGTAAGTGATTGAGGACGTCAAGACAATGCTCATCTAGGAATTCTAGCTTATTCAGCCGAGATACTTTGTACTCTTCATCAGTGATTAGGTTTTGTAGTGATACTCGTAGTGATGGGAGCTCAACCTCAATAGGAAAAATGGCTTCTAATCCATAGACTAAGGAGAAATGGGTTGCATCGGTTGGTGTGTGAATATTGGTTTGATAGGCCCAAAGAGTGGGATTTAGCTGCAGATGCCAGTCACGACCAGCTTCATTAACCATTATCTTTAGTATTTTTAGAATGGTCTTTTTTGTAGCCTCAACTTGATCGTTGTCTTGGGGGTAATAGGGGGTAGAGAATTGGTGGTGGATGTTGAATCTTTGACATAGCTCTTTCACATCCTAATTTTTAAAGGGGGTTCCATTATCTGATATGAGGGTTTGTGGAACACCATAATGGATGATTAGGTAATTTAGGATAAACTTGGTAATTTTCTTCCCCATTATGTAGGTCATAGGAATGGCTTCAACCCACTTGGTAAAGTACTCAATGGTTGTCATGATAAACTTATGGCCATTGGATGAGGTTGGAGTGATCTTTCCTATGAGGTCAAGTCCCCACTGCAAGAAAGGACAAGGTGTGATCATTCGTTGCAATTCTTGAGCTAGAGCATGAATTAGATCTCCATGCTATTGACATTGGACACACTCCTGCACATACTAATGAGCTTCTCTTTCCATGGTTGGACAATAGTACCCCATCCTCAACAGTTTCTTAGTTAAATTCATACCAATAGAATGGGAACCACATATGCCATCATTTACTTCTATCAAAGCAGTCAAGACTTCCTCTTGGTTAAGACATCGTAGAAATTTCCCTTCAATGCTTCGATGATAAAGGGTATCACCTAGGATCACGAATCAGGATGTCTTTTTAACAAAGGTCTTTTTAAGGTTTGAGGTGATAGTGGATGGGAGGGTTCCTCTACTTAGGTAGGTAAAGATTTCATGATACCACGGGGATCTAGGACCAACAATGACACACACGAATTCAGATTCGGGGATTTCAAAAGTTGGTAAGAGAAGTTGTTCTAACAAGAATTTGCATTGCAGGACGTTCGACATGTCTAACAGTGATCTGATTGTTCCCATAGCATCTGCTACTCTGTTGTTCATGTGAGGAATCTACTCAAAGGTTATGTCTATGAAAATTTCCTTAAGACTCTCTACCATCTTCTTGTAAGGAGTAAGCTTTTCATCCTTAGTTTGGTAGTCGTCACTGACTTGGTTGATAACCAATTGTGAGTCTCCATAGACTTTTATTTCTTATATCTACCATTGAATTGATATCCTTAGACCTATGATTAAGGCTTCATTCTCAATGGTGTTGTTAGTACACATAAATGATAGCCTGTATGAATTTGGGATGCAATCACCTTAGGGTTTGATAAAAAGAATACATGTGCCTGATCCATGTTGAGTGAAAAATCCATCAAAGTACATTTTCCACTTACTTGTGAGATTGACAAGGAACATTGACTCATTAAGGAATTTAGATATCAATGGATTCTCTACATAGATAGGTGCCTCTATCAGTTGGTCTACACTCACTTGTCCTTGGATTTCCTTGCACTCCACATACTCTATGTCAAATTCAGTCAAGATCATTACCCATTTGTGCATTCTCCCAATGACAATTGCTTTGGATAACAAGTATTTCAATGGGTCGATCTTTGCAATGAGCTTGATTTTATGTGACAGCATGTAGTGTTTGAACTTTTGTGAAGAAAAAAACCAATGCTAAGTAAACTTTCTCAATGGATGAATAGTTTATTTCATAGCCCACTAAGGTCCTACTGATGTAGTAGATAGCCCTTTCCTTTTCTCTTTCATCATGTTGTGTCAAAAGAGCACCTAATGCTGCTGATGTTGCTAAGATATACAAGATCAGTGGTTTGTTCGATATTGGTGGCATGAGCACTGGAGGTGTCAATAGATAGTCATTGATCTATTGGAAAGCTTTGTCACACTTCTCATCCCACTTGTAAGTTATTCATTTATGGAGAAGGTATGAAAAGGGGTGGATTTTATCTAATAGCTGCACTATAAACCTCTTGATGGATTGAAATCTTCTTGTAACCCTCTCATCTGCTTTAATGTTTGTGGTGGTTTTATTTCTAGGATAGCTTTTACCTTTGCTAGGTCAATTTCTATCCCTCTTTGTGAGACTATATAGCTGAGGAGTTTCCTTGGTGTAACCACAAAGACACTTTTTCGGGTTTAGTCATACCTTGTATTCTTCAAGCTTGTCAGAGATGGGTCCTAATACTTGTATGTGCTCACTCATTTTCTTTGATTTTGGAAAAATATCATCCACATAATATTCAATTTTTTTGTGGATCATGTCATGAAAGATGAGGTTCATTACTCTTTGATAGGTTGCTCCTACATTCTTTAGCCCAAATGGCATCACATTCCAGCAATATGTCCCCCATGGACAAGTGAATGTAGTTTTGTGTTGATCCTCCTTGGCAATCATGATTTGATTGTAGCCTGAAAAAACATCCATGAGTGGCAGTGTTTCATGCCCAACTGTAAAGTCTACTATGATGTCAATGTTAGGAAGAGGGAAATCATCCTTCGAGCACGCTTTGTTCAAGTCTCTGAAATCAGTACATATTTTGATGCCCCCAGTGGGTTTTGAGACTGGTACCAAGTTTGAAACCCACTTAGGATAATCTATTAGTTAGATAAATCCAACGTCAAGAAGATTTTGTAGCTCAAGTTTGACTAATAATGTTATCTGAGGGTGCATCTTCCTTAAATTTTGCTTTATTGGTTTGGCTTTGAGATAGACTGCTAGATGATGCACAACTACTTCAGGATCAAGGCATGGCATATTTTTGTATGACCATGCAAATTTAGTTCCGCTCTCTTTCAAGAATGCTGCCAGGTTCTTCTATTCTTCATCCAACAAGGATTCAACATAGAAAGTGATCTTTGGTGCTTCTTATGTTCCCTCGTTGACTGGAGTGGCCTTTTTTGCTAAGATGGTTAATTGATTTGGATGTATTGCACTAAGGGGGAGATTGAATCCCTCATCCTTAGGTGCCTCAGAGAGGTTTTCACCCTCAAATACATCCTTTCCTTTTACTATTTTGGGATCAGAAAGTGCCACAACATGGTTTTCACTCAAAGATCTGCAAGTTAGTTGCATATTATCAATTTTACGATTGAAGGACTCAATTGTCTCCTCATAGTACGCTCTTGTTTATGGCTCTATGTCAAAACATGCCTTGTGATCTGCCCATGGTAGGTTGGCATGAAGTCCCATGAATTCTAAGATCGCTTCATCATTTTTGAATAAATCTAGAATCGACGGTCCTTGTTGGTCCAAATCAATGAGTTGCGGGTATACTAGGCATATTTCATTTGGTCAGTTGCTTGGGGTGAAGGTTTATGTGGATATCATGAAGAGGGAGTTATTCTCAAATACATCAGTAGCATCAAGAGGGAAGTCATCTAGGGTAGTATCACATGATGTTAGTAACCAACAAGAAGCC
>VDFB02342217.1:0-47659 GCA_007258455.2 Sequoia sempervirens
TGGTATGGATGGGGGGTTCAATTTGTTGGGAATAGAATGCCATTTAATTGCATTCCTAGGTAAACATATTTCATGTATCTCCTAAGTCCTTGGAAAGTGTTCCCCAACACTAGGATTAGAAAGAGATTAAATTTGAATGAAATGAACATATAAATTGACATTTGTAATTAATTATAAATGATAGGAACATGTGGGGACGCCCAAGAAGAGCTCCTACAAAATAGGAGCACACGAGGCACCCACATGGAAGTGGAACCCATCTTGAGTTAAGTTAACTATTTGGAGAAAAGATAACACTTCAGTAATGCATGTAAAGATCCTAGAAGTTAGGGATTGATGTTTACATGCATGGAGTTCACTTCAGTTCAGTTTAGTTTAGTTCAATTCAATTCAGTTTAGTTATGGTTCAGTTATCTTTAGTTGCATGTAGTTAGTTTCAGTTGAATGCTAGTTGACTTCAGTTAACTTGGAATGCATGACTAATGACTTGAGTTGCATGACAGATAATAGGTGATACATTCAATTAAGTGGGGATGATAAATCATGCATCCTGTTTGCATGAATTGATGGAGAGATATGTTTCAATTAACAAAGATTGACTTGGACCCACCTTGGGCGCCCAAGTTGGCATCTTGGAGTTAACACTTTTGCATGATAAGATGTTTTATAAGGCTGAGTTAACTGGGCCTATTTTGAGGATAAACTTACAAGATATCTTCAGAATCAACGTTGAGTTATGACTTTAGTTTGGGATGCCCAAATGGATGGACTTGTTTTGACATTGTTCTTCATGGTAGAACTCTACTTGTAAAGCATAGGTGTGGGTGTTATGAAGCATTGCACTTTGTAATTGTAAACCCTTTGGAGTTTACAAGGCTCATTATTGTCTATTTATTGCAGCAAGTTGAAGAGAGTTTATCAGAGTTTATTGCAGGTTGTGAAGAAGAATTGTTGAAGACAAGAGAAGCATTTCAAGCAAGGATTGATAAAGAATTATTGTAATCTTGTTCTAAGGTTAAATAATACAAGCACTATTGATTCATGGTGGAGTTTTTTCCCGAAAGGGTTTCTCCACGGTATATCTTGTGTAACTTCTATCTTCTGGTCTTATTCTTCTACAATCTTTTGTCTACTTCTACAAATGGTAAAATGAATCTAAATAGATAATCATCCATAAAGAAATTGTAACAAAGAACACTTTTTTAGATCTACAGTATAATAGTTTTACAAGTTTTAAAGCTACATAATTACCTCCATTTTCAACATTTGGTATCAGAGCTAACAGTTGGGGTACAGTTTGGGATGCCTTTCTCTTAAAAGTTTGAAGATTTTTTGGCTAAAGTGGGAGCTTTTACTATTGTGTTATTGCTGATTTTGGAAAATAAGTTTGTTACAATAAGTTTTAATTCTTGTTTAGATATTGAAAGATTCAATGGATCTAATTATGCGATGTGGAAACTAAAAATGGAGAGTCTCCTTGAAGAGAGAGATTAGTGGTTAGCTGTTGGTAATGAGACAAAGTCACCTACAGCGATGTCAAATGAGCATTGGGCTAAGCTTGATAAGAAGTAAAGAGGGACCATAAGATTATGTCTTGTTGATGTTGTTCTCTTGAATATTTTAGAAGAAACTATTGTAGATAAACTGTGGAAGAGAATAGGTGATATCTATCAAACCAAAAGTCTTACTAATAAGTTGTATCTAAAAAGACAATTGTATTCTTTAAAGATGAAAGATGGTGATTTTGTTGCAAATCATTTGAATGCTTTCAATTTGACAAAGATAGTTGTATTAATGGGAAGATTAAATTCAAAATGGAAGCATAACCATGGTATTGTAATGTGCTTGAGAGTGACAATCAACCTTCTAAATCAACATTTAGAAGAGGAAGTATATATAGAACAACCTGAAGGATTTCTCTTGTTAGAAAATAGATATTGTGTATGTAAACTTAAAAAGGCTCTCTATGGTTTGAAACAAGCCCCTAGAGCTTGGTATTCTAGATTAGATAAGTATTTGCAAGAGCAAGGGTTCAATAGAGGTATTGTAAATAACAACTTATATTTCAAAACTGGAGGCGATCAACAGTTAATTATTGTGGTATACATTAGATGACATAATTTTTAGAGGAAGCAATGATAAGATGTGTCAAGCATTTGCTCAAGACATGCAAAAATAATTTGAAACATGTCCATGCTTGGGGATTATTTTTCTTTTTAGGATTACAAATTGTTGTAAATAAAGTCTTGTACATAGTGTTAGCAAATAGATTGTCCTCTTTGAATAATAAGATACAATGACTCAAATATTCCTAGTAATGAAGACAAATTAGTTACCAATAGCTCCGAAGATCACTATTGAATTGGTGATTTTCCTATAAATTTTGGAGGTACATCTCCCTCTTATGATCTTCAACGAATTGAAAGAATAGGAAATGAAAATGATGTTTTCTTTTAACCAGAAAGCAGAAAAGGCCAAACCAATATCAAGAAGAATCTAGGTATCGGATGTAAGATACAAAAAATAAAATATTGGCACAAAGACCAACTTAACTTGTAAATTGCGGGGAATTAAAATAATGAACTCAATATTATATGAAAACGAAATCTATCATGAAGAAAACTACATCACTTATACAAAGATAAGATACTACATTAGGACACTCTCAAACACAAAGATTTAAGAACCCAAATCAACTTCACAAACTAAATGCACAAAGACAAATAGTGATTTCATTCACAATACAATAGCAGCAAAGTCTAAAATAATATTGAGCTTTCAAAAATGATGTCTCTCCCCCGGATGAACAGAACACCAATTAGTTACTGCAATCCCACAACCTTCAAAGAGGCTCCCATTTCATATCCAAAAGATCCCCCCTCAAAAAAATTTACAATAAATAGAAAAGGAAGCCACCTCCTTCGACTCCCATGGTGGCCTTTCAGTTATCATAATCATTTCTTTGATTCTCATTATAAAGAGATTTCCTTTCCACGAAGCTTAACAATCAAGAAATTTTTGTAACTGATTCTTTAAAAGAATTGTCAGAAGGAAATACATGGTTGATTTAAAGAAATTATTTTATTTACTTTCTTGTCCCTTTTCTGATCAGGCACCCACTTCATCTTCTTCGCACCTTTTACCTTGTTCGCATCATCCTTTATTGGTATTATGTATCGAGCTCCATATGGTTGCTATACTTCTGAAAACACTACAATATGTTGACTTTCCTCTAATCATTAAGTGTGGCCTCATCTTTGGATCTCTATGCCTATATATACATATATCACCAAATGGAGCACATTAATTTTAATATGTGCAATGTTTCTTGACATCGGTTGTATTCTTTCTACTAGGTCTATTGCCACCTACTGAAAATATCCACTAGCAACTTTGCTTGATTCCCCTCGCTTGGAAGTTTTCCATCTTAAAGGCATTCTTGATAATTTGTGAAATTTTGCAATCCATCTGAGCTCAAGTGTTGCTATCTTATAATTTTCACCTTAAATCAATAATTGTAGGACTTTAATCGTCGATTGGTGCCAAACTCAATGAAAGTCTCCTCATTAGCTTTTTTTATTGCACGTTTATTAAATAAGACATTAGACAATTTATGCTTCATTGTTCTACTCGTAAATTTGTATTGTTAAGGATTTGTGCCCTCTAGAAATGTGTGTCTATTAATCATTTATATGCAATGCACGGAGCAAAAGGAACTTATACTCACCAAATTCTCTCATATTCCAAGGGTACATTGCGAGTCTGTATGTGACATTTCTCAACAAGCTTCACAAAGATACATATAGCGCCACTGAACTCCCCACGAGATTTACAAATGAGAAAACATAGATAGATGCATCGGTCGCAAAGCCTTTGCCTCGAATCATCACCATTCAGCACTTCATCAAATATTTTTCTACAACTTATTCCATCATTCACCATAGTTCAATTATTTCATATAGCACTTGCACCACAAAATGGTCTTCTTGTCACTAGCATATTTAATGCACCTTTGCATAAACTAAAAATGTGTAGCATGCCATCATCTGTTGATATAATGCATCTTGACTCATGCAACCAATTTAAGATGTATGATAACCAATGGGCTTTTGAGTGGTTTATATAACTCAAGCGGTAAGTAACTTTTGCAATCCATCTGAGCCCAAGTGTTGCTATCTTATAATTTTCACCTTCAATCAATAATTGTAGGACTTTAATCGTCGATTGGTGCCAAACACAACAAAAGTATCCTCATTATCCTTTTCTATTGCAAGTTTATTAAATAAGACATTAGACAATTTATGCTTCATTGTTCTACTCATAAATTTGTATTTTTAAGGATTTGTGCCCTCTGGCAATGTGTGTCTATTAATCATTTATATGCAATGCACGGAGAAAAAGGAACTTATACTCACCGAATTTTCTCATATTCCAGGGGTACATTGCGAGTCTGTATGTAACATTTCTCAAAAAGCTTCACAAAGATACATATAGCGCCACTGAACTCCCCACGAGATTTACAAATGAGAAAACATAGATAGATGCATCGGTCTCAAAGCCTTTGCCTCAAATCATCACCGTTTAGCACTTCATCAAATATTTTTCTACAACTTATTCCATCGTTCACCATAGTTTGATTATTTCATATAGCACTCGCACCACAAAATGGTCTTCTTGTCACTGGCATATTTAATGCACCTTTGCATAAACTAAAAATGTGTAGCGTGCCATCATCTGTTGATATAATACATCTTGACTCATGCAACCAATTCAAGATGTATGATAACCGGTGGGCTTTTGAGTGGTTTATATAACTCAAGCGGTAAGTTTCATACTTTTGCAAAATCACCACTTATAGTATTAATCCCGAGCACTCCTCACACTTGAAATAATGTGGTGACCTTTTAGGAGATTTCATGAACTTCTCACTGGTGGTACTTTGAATAGTTTCTATAACCAAAGCGTGGAGTTTAAAAAGGTTTCAAAAACACCGCCTACTCAATAAAAACATACCGATGCCTTCATTGATTTCTCGAAGCTTCACCATACAATATAAAATTCTCTTTTTAGTAGAAATGTCTCCTTGAGACCCTTGAACACAAATCTCACCCTTACAGTAAACAACACAAAAATATTTAATTTGAATATAAACCTCAAAAATCGAAAGCATTCCTGACAATCCAGTAAGCGAACTGGAAACTCCTTCGAGGCATTGATAGCTTTTCCTTGATAAATGGTACCTATTTCTCTACATACAACCCACACTCAAAACCTCCAAAAGCATAAAAAATTGCACTTATTTCCTTCTCACAGTTTGCAATAGAAATGCCTTGACTATTATAAGCAAGGTGTTTACTTTAATCATCAATGGATAAGAAACAAATAAGGTCTGTCAGCTTGAGTCTGTGAACAATAATTGGTTTACCTCTTCATTATTACTAGATATCTGTCTCAATGCACCTTGTTGTGGTGCAAGCTTGTTTCTCAAATGGTTTCAATCATAAGCGGTAGTCACCACAGTAACAGTGTTCATGAAAAATGCCCTATTGATTTCATATGCCAGACCGATTCAAAACAAAAGCAAATTTTTCAATTTTGCAATGAATCTTACCCCATAGGCATCAAGAGGACAAATATGCTTGGCCACTATAGGTATAAATAACATCTTTAATAGGGAAATTTAAAATTTTCAATGACCAAAAATGGGGCTAACAGTGGCTCTATCTGGGGAATGCATTTTCTACGAGAATGCAGAGAACTCCAGAAGCTTTGGGGTAGACCAGTGCTTGAATTGCATTGGGTAGTAGAGTCGAAGAGCATGGAGGAGATGGAGCAAAAGAAGCCAAAAAAGGAGCAAGGCAGGAAAGGAAACTAAACTATCAGCACAACAAAAATTCCTAATATGTACATGGTAGGAAGATCCTACCTTAAATAGGCCTCCAAGATAATCATGCAAATCTGTTTGCAGGCTGGGAGAAATAGCTGCCTGTGCGAAACAATGATTTATAAATGAGAAGT
The DNA here is from genome assembly GCA_007258455.2 of Sequoia sempervirens. Taxonomy (NCBI): domain Eukaryota; kingdom Viridiplantae; phylum Streptophyta; class Pinopsida; order Cupressales; family Cupressaceae; genus Sequoia; species Sequoia sempervirens. Next base: position 6,019 of record VDFB02342217.1, read on the forward strand.
GTGCTCATAACCAACTGAAAACTAGCAGCAACTGCCATCAAATAAATCAAACCAACACCCTGTAAAGACTTTTTGGATAAAGTCTTATGCTCAAAAATCTATTTCTCATCATATACTTTAGCAATCAAATGACTCATATCAGCACTACCATGTATATGGCTACTACAATATGCATATACAACATCACATTTAATATTATTCTACACTTGATTTCTTGAACAAAAAGATACCAGCCCTCAAATTGGACATCCCACATATAAATTATGAGACAAAGAAATTTATTGGTCACTTCATGTGGAAGTAACTGCATTGTTTAAAAGTTTTGGACCCCAATTTGTAGTATGTGCATCAACAAACTCATTAGATTCGACTGTTGATTCATCTATCTCAATCTCTTCTTCACTTTTATCCATCCCACATATTGACTCAAATGATGGATCTAGAAAATTTGAATCTTGTAAAATATTCTCTTCAAAATGAAAAGATTCAAAAATGGGATGGTTAATTACCTCATTGTTTGTTGCCTTGCCTTCAAGAATTTCATCAGCAAACTTAAATGCTTCATAATTAGGTTGCAAACAAGAAGAAAATGCATTTGATGATTTAATTACCTCTTGAAGCTGATCTTTAATTTCACCTTCAACTGCACACAGTATGTTGACATCTTCAAAAGTGAATACCTCTATTTTTGATAACTTGTCGGCATCCTCTTTTTCTGAAAATTGACCTTCTACTTTCATGTCAACCAAATCATTTGATAAATGTATATCAATACTTTCAAATTTGAAAGTTTCAATTTCTAGAGCATAAGGAGGCATCAACATTTGTTCACTTTTGTTCAATTATGGACAATCTATAACAATAAATGAATCTTCAGTATTGGTTGCAGCCAAAGTAGAAGATGTCATACCTATCGATTGTTTACAAGGAGAGTAATCTTCCTTTTCACTGGAAGAGTCAAAATCACCTTCATCCATCTCACAGTGAAGATTATATATTTAAGCATTAAAAGATTTAGTCCTCACATCACTTCATTTTTCTAAAAAAAAATTGATCAAAAACTATGAGATTGGAACATTCAGCCGAAGGGCGAAAGATATTTGATGAATTTATATTTTGTAACTTCGAGCTTTTATACTTTTGAACCATACAATTTTGTACATATATTTTGACTTTATCTTTCTTCCATACCCCAAATAAAATAAAATCATCTTCAATATTAACAACTTCTTGTTTTGCATTCTCAAGATCACTTACCTTACTTCGCTTCAAGAGAAATCCAACGTCGGGATGCAATGCAACAAAAAAAGTGATCAGTTGTAGCTCCTTACTTGGCTGAAGATTATGAGGAATCTTTTGTAAACATCTTTCAAACCATTCTATAAACTCCCTTATAGATTCAACCTCTTTCTTTTTAATGTTGAGAAATTGAGATAAAAGTGCACACAAGTCGTCTACTGGTTTAAATCTTCGAAGAAAATTTTTCTTCATGTTGTCCCAATAAGTAATGCATCCATCTTCCAAGGATTGAAACCAAATTGCAGCAGCTCCAATGAGGGATTCAACAAAAATTCTGACAAATACATCTTCTTCTCTTACCCCCAAGACACCACAAGCTACGGTGAAGGCTCGAAGATGATCATCTGCAACCTGTGAATCTTCTCCATTAAACTTTGGAAAATGCCTCCTTGAACTTGTAGGCAAGTCTTAATATTGTGGCAATGCTAAAGGTCCAAACTGATCACACCATGGTTGGGGTGAAACCAACGTCATGATGCAGATTTAGACGAAGAATGGCTAGATCTTCTACCAAAAATATATTCTGGGCAGATTCCAAATAATAGAGTCACCAACCTCCATCCACGGGGAGGTACCTTTAGATTTATGAGAAAAGAACACATTGGAAAACACTGGTACTTCAATTATTTCCCCAACGGAGTCACCAAAAACCTATTAGCAAAAGAATTGTCCTCTTCGAATAATAAGATACAATGACTCAAATATGCCTAGTAATGAAGAAAAATTAGTTACCAACAGCTCTAAAGATTGTTATTGAATTGGTGATCTTCCTCTGAATTTTGGAGGTACAACTCCCTCTTATGATCTTCAACGAATTGAAAGAAAAAGAAATGAAAATGATGTTTGCTTTTAGCCAGAAAGCAGAAAAGGAAAAACCCAATATCAGGAAGAATCTCTATATTAGATGCAAGATACAAATAATAAAATACTGGCACAAAGACCAACTTAACTTGTAAACTGCGGGGAATTAAAATAATGAACTCAATATTATCTGAAAATGAAATCTATCATGAAGAAAACTACATCACTTATACAAAGATAAGATACTGCATTAAGACACTCTCAAACACAAAGATTTAAGAACCTAGATCAACTTCACAAACTGAATGCAAAAAGACAAACAGTGATTTCATTCACAGTAATAGCAACAAAGTCTAAAATAATATTGAGATTTCAAAAATGATGTCTCTCCCCCAGATGAACAGAACACCAATCAGTTAATGCAATCCCACAACCTTCAAAGAGGCTCCCATTTCATAGCCAAAAGATCCCCCCCTCGAACAAATTTAAAATAAATAGAAAAGGAAGTCAAGTCCTTTGACTCCCATGGTGACCTTTCAGTTATTGTAACCATTGCTTTGATTCTCATTATAAAGAGACTTCCTTTCCACAAATCTTAACAATAAAGAAATTTGTGTAACTTATTCTTTAAAATAATCATCTGAAGGAAATACGTGGATAATTTAAAGAAATTATTTTATTTACTTTCTTGTCCCTTTGTTGATCGGGCACCCACTTCATCTTCTTCGCGCCTTTTACCTCGTTCGCATCATCCTTTATTGGTATTATGTATAGAGCTCCATATGGTTGCTATACTTTTGAAAACATTGTAATATGTCGACTTTCCTCTAATCATTAAGTGTGGCCTCGACTTTGGATCTCTATGCCTATATATGTATATCACCAAATGGAGCACATTGATTTTAATATGTGCAATTTTTCTTGACATCGGTCATATTCTTTCTACTAGGTCCATTGCCACCTACTGAAAATCTCCACTGGAAACTTTACTTGATTCCCATCACCTGGAAGTTTTCCATCTTAAAGGCATTCTTGATAATTCATGAACTTTTGCAATCCATCTGAGCTCAAGTGTTGCTATCTTATAATTTTCACTTTCAATCAATAACTATAGGACTTTAATTGTTGATCAGTGCCAAACTCAGCGAAAGTCTCCTCATTATCTTTTCCTATTGTAAGTTTATTAAATAGGCTATCAAACAATTTATGCTTCATTGTTCTACTCGTAAATCTATATTGTTAAGGATTTGTGCCCTCTGGCAATGTGTGTCGATTAATCATTTATATGCAATGCACGGAGCAGAAGGAACTTATACTCCCTGAATTCTCTCATATTCCAGGGGTACATTGCAAGTTTGTATGTAACATTTCTCAACAAGCTTCACAAAGATACATATAGCACCATTGAACTCCCCACGAGATTTACAAATGAGAAAACAAAGATAGATGCATCGGTCACAAATCCTTTGCCTTGAATCATCACCGTTCAACACTTCATCAAATATTTCGCTACAACTTATTCCATTGTTCACCATTGTTCAATTATTTCATATAGCACCCACACCACAAAATGGTCTTCTTTTCACTAGCATATTTAATGCAACCTTGCATAAACTAAAAAATGAATAGCATGCCATCATCCATTGATATAATACACCTTAACTCATGCAACCAATTCAAGACGTATGATAACTAGCAGGCTTTTGATTGGTTTATATAACTCAAGCGGTAAGTTTCATACTTTTGCAAAATCACTGTTGTCACCTAGAAATGCACCCTATGCAAAGTTGTAAAAACTGAGCTTTCTAGTGAAACATGGGAAGACCTCTAAAGCTGTGGGTCACTTGTAGGCAGAGGTCAACCTCCGGAGAAGGCTGGCTTCCTTTGGTGTCACCTAACTACTGACTCTTGTGGGGAAAAAGGAAGAAGGAATACATAGGATGAAGATTTAAATCTAAGGTGATACACCAAAATGATGAGGAATTATGGAAAGAAAACAGGGTGAACATACATTGGGAAACCTAATTGCAAATGTTTTACATGCTCAACACAACTTCTTTCAGACTTATGCATCAATCCTAACAGGTTCGATCTACATACACATCTCAGGAAGGAAAGATTAATTTCACAGCATTTTAAGATATGAATACAGATTTAAAGATACACAATTGAGGACTCGCATAATCCAAAATACAGAAAGTGAGAGTGATACAAATGTTAACAGTAGTTTCCAAGGTGAACTCTGCGTTGCATTCCAGATTCCAATTTGAGTTACAAAAAAGCATACATTAGCTGAGAAAGGATTGATGAAAATCACTGACTCCCCTGAATGCATAATCTGAACTATCTACAAAAAGGCAAAAAATGCCTTATATATCAAAATGTGTCGGCCCCTTAGGGCTTACAAAGATATCGGTCCCAGAAAAAATCTATCCTAAGATCTTTTGATTGAATTCAATGTTGCACCCCTACATGTCCTTGTTGTATGTGTCGGTGAAGAGCTACTGCCTGGAGAAGCCTTCTGATCTTTCCGCAACCACCGCATTCATTTCCTGGCACTGTGTCCTATTCAAACCACTTCGGCTAAACGCTTTGAATGCCCTGAGCTCACAATAGATACGTGTTGCATTCATTTCGTTGACATCCTTCATTCTGATCAGACTGCCACAGCTCGTCTTAGCTCCTCCTGGTTGGTCGAGCGTATTCCATGCAGGCTTTGCAGGCAGTCAAAACTCTTTTGAAAAGAATCGCATCTTGGTGAGACACTAAAAGTGTCTCACCGATGTGATTACGCTCCTCTGAAACCATCGGCATAGCATCTGACAGTCGATGAGAGTTCTTATCGAGCTCAAAAAAAATACCGATATCGCCTCTATGGTCGCCAAGACAATCGCGTTCGGTCAGACAACATGGCGAACTCTTCTCATCCTCTATTGGTGAAGGTATATTGATGTTACCCCGACGCATTCGCTCTACCCAGGCTCCTCATTCTATCGGCGAGACATCGGCAAGTCGGGAAGACTTCATAGCGAGGCTCAAATGTCATATCGATCTCTCCTCCATCGCTAAGACCACATGATGTCGGTAAGACATCACTCCGACAGTCGGGCACTACATCGATGAAATTCATGTTGGGGAGACCTTTGCCGATGTCTCCAGAAGTCATCCCGCCTAGCTCCTTTCCTTCTGTCGGCCAGACATCCCTATATCGGCAAGACCTACTACCGATGTCAAGCTCTCTCGGCGAGGTCTTTACTTCCTGGTTGGTGAGACATCACCGAGTCACTGAGACTTCGTAGTGAACTCCTCCTATCTGCCCGAGCCATTCTCTTTTCACTGAAACTCCCATCGGTCGGTGAGACATCATACTCCAGGTGCTTTGCTTTGGCGAGGGTCTTCAGTCGGCATGACTTTTCTTTATCGCCCAAACCTCACACTGAGGTCCCTTCTTTCTGCCGAGTTGTTCACTTTACTGTCGGCTAGACAACACCGAGTCAGGGAAACCTTTCTTCGACTTAGAATGTTATACCGAGGCTTCCTTTATCGACGAGACCCCACTGGGTCGCTGAGACTATCTGGCGAACGCTTTGTCTTTCGGCGAGCTCCCCTCTCTTTCGCTAAGACCCATGCCAAACTTCCGCATTCCGTCTGAGCTCTTCTCTTCCTTCGGCAAGACTGCATTGCTTCGGCAAGACCTTATGTCGAGCTTTAAAACTTTTGGCGAGCCCATCCTGGTATTAGCAAGATTCTTGCCGAAGGAAATCATATCGAGGCCCCCCCATTCAGTCGGCGAGACCTCTTGACGAACTCAAATGGTCACGCCAAAAACTTCAAAATAAAGCACTGTCGGCGAGACTTTGTCTCTTGTTGGGACTTCTCACCGAGCTCGTTATCTTTCCCCGAAGCCCGTGGTCGCCATGAGTCTCGCTGACTGACGATTGAATGGCCTATCGGCCAGAAAAATCCACACGATAAGAGGTCATACCGAACCCTTCCTGTCACAGCAATAGGCTCTGCAGCTTCGTTCGGCAAGACAGAAACTAGGTCACAACGACCCGTTCAAAATGGAAGGTAAATAGAATGTATCAAAGCTGCCAATCGCCTAGACAATGAAGATGTCATGCCGACTTGGCTCTAATGGAGGCCTGAGCCTGTAATGTTGAGACATGTTTCTAAAAAAGCAGGCTTCCCAACCGAGCTCCTTGTGAAGTGTCACCAAATGCATGAACTAACCCTCAATGGAAATATCCCATTTGGCCCTTATGAACACCTGCAACATAGATGCCTTGCCTGATTGAGCCTGAGGGTGAAAATTAGGTAACAATCACCACTTATAGTATTAATCCTGAGCGCTTCTCACACTTGAAATAATGTGGTGGCCTTTTAGGAGATTTCATGAACTTCTCGCCAGCAGTACTTTGAATAGTTTCTATAACCAAAGCGGGGAGTTTAAAAAGGTTTCAAAAACACTACCGACTTAATAAAAACATACCGATGCCTTCATTGATTTCCCGAAGCTTCACCATGCAATATGAAATGCTCTTTTTAGTAGAAATTTCTCCTTGAGACCCTCGAACACAAATCTTAGCCTTACATTAATCAGCACAAAAATCTTTAATTTGAATATAAAGCTCAAAAATCGAAAGCATTCCCGAAAATCCCATAAGCGAACTAGAAACTCCTTCGAGGCATTGATGATAACTTTTCCTTGATAAATGGTACCTATTTCTCTGCATACAACCCGCGCTGAAAACCTCCTAAAGCAGAAAAAATTGCAATTATTTCCATCTCACAATTTGCAATAGCAATGCATCGGCTATTATAAGCAAGGTGTTTACTTTAATCATCAATGGATAAGAAATAAATAACTTGCTAGCTTGAGTCTATGAACAATAATTGGTTTACCTCTTCGTTATTACTAGATATCTGTCCTGATACACATTGTTATTGTGCAAGCTTGTTTCTCAAATGGTTTCAATCATAAGCAATAGTCACCACAATAATAGTGTTCATGAAAAATGCCCTGTTGCTTTCATATGCCATACCAATTCAAAACACAAGCAAATTTGTCAATTATGCAATGAATCTTACCTCGTAGGAATGAAGAGGACAAATATGCTTGGCCACTATAGCTATAAATAACATCTTGAACATGGAAATTTAAAATTTTCAATGACCAAAAATGGAGCTAACACCTAGTGAATTCATTCTAGGGGACTTATTGACATGTTAAGTTTACTTAGGTCCTAGAAGGGAATCTTTCACAAAGGTGTTAGTTGTCATCTTATCTTTTGACTTTTAACACGTGTTTCCTAGGTAGTTATGATAAGTTGTCAAGTGACATACGATTAAGACACTTGTCATAATCCTATTTAATCCTATGTCTCACCTTGGCTATATAAGTAGGTGGTGTCATGTGTAAATCAATAATATTGAATTCTATTAGATTTAATTCCATTGTAAACATTGCATATTGATCTCTCTTATGCTTGCATGATGTTCCTAGATCTTGGGTGGCTATAATATTCAACCAAATCTTGCATAGTGTAGAGTTATTCTATACCAACTCTTACATGGTATCGGAGCTTGTGAGATTGCTTCTTAATAGTCTTTATTGAGATATCTTGGTAGATCTTTAAAAGTTTAGTATGTTCTCTTGCATCGAATGATGATCTAGAGAATTAGAAAATCTTGAAAGAAATACCATATTTGGGGGTTTCTTCTTTGTGGCTTTCTATTGCAGGTTCAAATCAAAGCTTGTTGGTACAAATCTGATCTCACCATTGAGATCAAAGGGTTTGACAAAGTCAATTTTTCCTTTTGTTTTGGCCCAATCAAACATATGAGGCTAGATCTATGAGGGTTTGAAGTTGAATATTGGTTACCAGATCCAGGAGGTAGCTACAATTTTGGAGCATTTTGGGTCAAAATCGGCCCTGCCATCATGTCTAGGAGGCCCAAAAACCCCAAGATCGACTATCAAATCACAAAAATTAGATAATTTTCCCCAAGCCCTCAGGAAAAAAATTCCCCATGACATTGGCATATGGTCACCTGTACAATTCATATGGTTGTTGAAGAAAAAAATCCCTGTCGAAGGAAAAATCATCGGGTCAGAATAAAATAATTCGTCACAGGTGATAAGTATTTTTTTAATAAAAATTCTAGAAATATACATAAAGTTCTGCAACGTACCTAGTGGCAAACAATGCCATGTGGTGCTCTCATAGAGAGCCATGCAGACTCTGCAACCCCACATTCCATTCTCGGCTGATAAATATAAACCGACTACCGCATTTATATAAATTGGTGCACATTTAAAACAAGCAACAAATAAATTCAAATATTTAGAAAGATTCCATCACTCCAGCATATTCGCATGAATATTCAATTCAAGGGTATATTTTGCCAGCCATCAGCATATTTCAACCACATAATATTCTTTTGGCTGACCCAACCCATGTTGATCGATGATGGACTACAAGCTGTCAAGTTTAATTTTCTGTAATGCTAACATCAATGTTGCGTCATTATCCATCAAAAAAAAATTGCCCCCCTCTCCATTTGAATTTTTTATTTTGGAAGGCAAAATTTGGAAGGCCATAACTCAATCATCCTAACTCCTTTTCTTGAGATTTTTTTTTTATTTGGGGTAGAATTTTGTGCTATTCATAGTGGTACAATAATATTTTGATTTTGGTGCCTAGATTTTCCAAAAAAAATAGATTCTCATAGGTGTTACTACATCGTTCTCATTTTGGGTACTTCTGAGGCTTCATTCTTGCTCCTATGATAATATTTTTGGGTGATTTTTTTTTAAAGTGCATAGTTCTTCATATAATTTATAGTGGTGTAATCAGATTTATCCCATTATGTGTAAAAATTTTACTTTGAGATTGTGGCCAAATTTGGCAACTTGTATGCACTAAGATCAAATCCACTTCACTATTGTTGGCAAGTGGCACCTATAGTCGCACTAAATATAAAGTGCCACAAATAATATACTAGTTGGGAGGTTTTATGATTAAGTAATTTTGGGGGGGTAATCTTTTTCTTTTGTTGGATTATGTCTCTTGATTGGTCTATTGTGTGACTAAAATTTGAGGAGTTTAATATGGGAATCAAAAAACATCCTATTGTAATAAAATTAAATCGATGGAACTTTAAATCTTGGTGAGATGGAATCCTAACACATTGTAGGTGGCTTAATCTTTTTCCATATCTCTATGGACTAGTTCCTAAACTTTCATCAAAATGGAAGAGTTGTGTGGGACATAAAAACAAAACATATCATGGGAGTAATTGGTTGTAGTTGTGATATTGACACACAAATGGCCACTAATGGTATTGAGATCCCTCATGACCTTATGAGTAGACTTTGGGATATGTATGGAGACTTGAATGAACCTCCATTCCTAGAGGATTCTATTGTAGATTATCTTGTTCCACTTGTAGAGTTTTGACCTATTGATGATAAAAAAATTGAAATGCTTGCTCATTGGGAAAGGTTTGGTAGTTTTCATGACACATAACCTTATCCTTCTCCTCCTACAAAGATATCTATTGAGACTTCAGTTTCTATGGATCCTAATCCATATTTAGAGGGTGCTTCTTCTTCATCTATGAGTCAACTTCTTGAGACTGAGGGCTCTTATAATCTAGCATTGGCATAATCATCTAGTGTTCTTACTTCATCATGTGTTGAGGAAACAATGGGGAATCATAGGTGTAGTCAAATGACATGCATTGAGATCTCATCTCCTTCATCTATTGTTGTACCTGAAGATGCTTGTGTTGCCATAGTTTTGGCTCCTTATGATTCAGTGTAGTAGGACATCCATCATCTTCCATTGATGGCTACTTGGGATGAGTACTTGAAAGATTTTTTTGGTTTGTTTTTTGAGTCGTGCATTTCAAATTTGGGAGACATCATTGATTACATTCATCTTCTCTTTGATGGAGATGATCCTTCTTAAGTTTTTACGAGGGAACACTCTAACCTTCTCATTCATTCTCTACATGATCATCCTTTTCAATTTGGCATGAGTGTGGATTCTTTTGGACAAAATTTGGAGGAGGCTTCTTTGTCTTCAAAGGAGGTATCCTTGTCTTTGGATTGTGTTCTTCAATCATTTCTAGGATATTTTGGATTGTCTTCTTCAGCAGTGTGGCCTAGAATGCTTGTTTGGAGTGTGAAAACTTTCAGCATCAACATGGAGACACTTGAGCATTCTTCAAACAGGAATGGGAATATATCCTGCACACCATCTTGTTTTTGTTTCTTCCTAAGGGGAGGAATTTTGTTCGACACTTTTGGATCATCTTCAACATTCAATGTCAAGCTTCTACCGTCATTGCAAGAGACTCAACATTAAGGGGGCCTACATGGTCTCTCTTCTTCTACTCTCTTATTGGGGGAATTTTTCCTCACATGGGGTTTTGTCCTTCTCATTCTTCATTGAGAGTATTTTGTTTTCATCTCTCTTTTGGGGAGGAGTTTTTTCCCACTAGGTATTCTCCTTTTCTCCATTTGTGAGAGATTGCATTTGCATTTGTACATGGGTACCTAACATGGCCTCATAGTCGAGACCCATCTTTGTGTCATTTGCATAATAATCAGCTACTCCCTAAGTTGCACTTAAGGGGGGGTGTTAGTGTAAATAAAGCATTGCACCTAGTTAATTCATTACTCTAGGGGACTTATTTACTTATTTACTTAGGTCCTAGAAGGGAATATTTCTAGGTGTTAGTTGTCATCTTATCTTTTTAATTTTAACACATGTGTCCTAGGTAGTTATGATAAGTTGTCACATGACATAGGATTAAGACACTTGTCATAATCCTGTTTAATCATATGTCTCACCTTGGCTATATAACCAGGTGGTCTCATGTGTAAATCAACAATATTGAATTCTATTGGATTTAATTCCATTGCAATCTTGAGCATTGTATATTGATCTCTCTCGTGCTTTCATGAAGTTCCTAGATCTTGGGTGGCTATAATCTTGAACCAAATCTTGCATGGTGTAGAGTTATTCTATACCAACTCTTGCACAAATCTCTCAGATTGTAATGTCTCCTTTTTAGCTCTATGTTTTTCAGTGGTCGATAACCTATTTTTGGAGTCCCATAGGCTACTCAAAGGCATTTTCAGGGTTTTCAGTTTCTTGGAGGTTTCTCGTCATCTTTTCAAGAGGTTGTTGTAAGATTTTTCCAAAGGGTTTTTGGATCTTTCTTGGTTTTATGAGATCCTTGGTGGGTAGTCATTGTTATTTTTAGTACTTACTATTTTTAGTAAGTCACAACTACATCTCATAATGTGCTTATTTTAAGATTGGAATAACTTACTATTTTTAGCAGTGTGTTATTTTTACTAAGAGTTATTTTTGGCAGTGGTCTTGGTAACAATTTAGTACAAAGTTTCCAATTTTAGCAGAGGAGGAAGTTGTAGTTGTCGAGTCCTAATATTTTTGGCAGTATTTGCATCCACCATCCTTGGAGTTTAAAAAAAGGAAAAATATAACTTAAGTGATAAAGTCACTTTTTGACCCCCATGACTAGGATGATCAACTTAAGTTGTTTTAAAAGGGGGAATATGAGTTTGGATGCCAAGTTTGAAGACTTAAGCATTTTTAAAAGTTAATTTTATGCATAATCAAAGGTGGACACCAAAAGTGAAGGCCTCAAGTCTTTGTAATAAAATATTATATTCCCCAAATTTGGCATCCCATTTTGAGAGGGAAAAGCAATTCAAATTCCTAGGTCTCAAAAGCTATATAATTCCCTCACTTGCTCTCATTTGGATATGTTAATTGATGTAACCAAGTGCTGCCAAAATGCAGAGTGATCTCCTTGGGCTTTCAGGATGAAATACCTCTAAGTCAACTTCAATTTCAAGATTGAAAGATATCTCCTAGCTAGATGGTGTTGTAGCTCCATCTTAGGGGTTTCAATTGAGATTCTATTGGTGATGGCTATCTTATTTCTTTCAATTATTGCTAGTTTTGATGTCTTCTAGATATAGTTTGTTGTGTGTGTGATGATTTGCAACTTTGGAGGCAATTTTGGAGTGTTTTATCAAGCTTTGGTGTTGTTGGTTCATGACTAGTTGATCTCACCTTTTGCTCACACTGGTTGGAGGAGTTGAAACCTTTTTGTGGGTGTTGGCTCATTATCTTTCTCATGCTTGGGCACCCCTATGCCTAAGTTTTTGTGATTTTAGAAGGACGAATGTATTTTTAAGAGTATTTCACCCTACCTAGGAGGTCATACACCTTGGTTGGATGTGTTTTGGGCTTGTAACAATGTTTTTCATGCTTGTCATGCGAACCCCAACCTTGGTACCTGCAAAACAACAAGAATAAACAAGTTAGACAAGATATTGCAAGCCAAAACAAGGATTCCCCATGAAATCCATTTACAACATTCAAACTAGGAAGAAAATATTAAAGAACACAATGGAAATGATAAAACAAAGATTGAATCCTAATTAGATGTGCAAACTCATGATCCCATAGGGGAATTGGTGCCAATTTGATATGAAAATTGGCCCTTTCCCAATTCCTATGATGCAAGCTTGATGTGTTGAAGATGATTGATCCACTTTGTTGGTGAAGAATGAGAACTCCAAGCCAAAATCTGCAAAAAACCTAGCTATGACTCAATGATAATGGATGAAATTCAAGAGATATTTGAGCATGGTAACTTTTCCTAGATTGTGGATGATGAAATGAGGATATGAGCTCTTTATTTATAGAATTCCAAGATGGATGAATGTCCAAATTTGAGCAATGTGGGACTAACATTCATCCAATGGCATGATGCCACTTGTCAAGCTGAAGGGGTGAATGATGTGCAAGATTTGGGGTTTGTGCCAATAAATGCATAATTTTGAATTTCAAATTTGTTGAAATGACATGTAAGAGGGAAGGGAAAATGCAATAAATGCCACTTGGCTCAAGGCAAAGGACATGTAAGATGAATTTATTGCCTTGTTGGATGTACATGTTGACTTGGAATTTTTGAATTCAAATTGAGAGAATATTCCAAAAGATGCCTTGTGAGGAAAATAGAGATTTAATAAATGAATTAAATCTATTTTCATGTGCAACTTGCATTATCTAGAGGATGGAAAGATGAGATTAAATTAATCAAGAGTTAATTAATTTAATGAGAGAGGTTAAATGATGTGACCTTTTTGACTCAAATTTATGGATTTATTTTAAATCAAATAAGAGAGGAATATAATAAGAGATTAATTAAATAAGGATTTTGATTTATTTAATTAAAAGAGATGGTGTTAGATTAAATCAAATAGAGTTTAATTTATTTAATTTAATGGATAGACTTTAAAGATTTAATCAAATAAATTGATTATTTAATTAAATAGGGATAATTAGATCAGATGGATTGATTTAATTAACAAAAGAGATGACTTGATTAGATAAAATGATTTATTTAATTAAGAGAGGAATATTGATGAATTTAATCAGATAAATTTGATTAAATGGTTAGACCGAGGGATGATTTAGGAAGAAATGATGTTAGTAAGTCAGGATCAGATGCACAATGTCAATCAGTATATTTTACGTGTCTACATTTTTCCCCTCTTTGAAGCAATGCACTCGTTGTGTTGGTTCAAAGAATAAACGATCTCGATCAAAGCCAAAAAAAATTGATATTTAAAAACTTGCCCCATTGTTGCCTGGCGAAAGAGAACATGCCATTATAATGCCCCCTCGAGAGATCGGATGAATTTTTTTTTTTTTTTGGTGATCTCGCGAAAAAAGATGACAAAGTACCCAATAGGTCCGAAAGGGCTTCAGGAGGCTAAAAACGTGTCTAAATGCAATAAAACAATGAAAAACAATCCTCAACTAGACGAAAACAGGTTCGGGGGTCCAAAACCCTAGCAGGACAGCCATTCAAGGTAAAAAAACCTTAATTTTTAGGCTTAAAAGGGGCCCGAGGGGTCACTTTCAAGTCATTTTCACACACCTCTGCTAGCAACCTTGAGATTTTAGCTCTGACTCTCTGGTGATATGGTGCAATGACAACTTCCCCTACACATCACTGATTGAATTCGGACATACCAGCAGCCACCTGGCATCGGGGCACCGGTATGTGGTCCTTACCCAAGTTTCATCCTTTCATTTAATGCTTTAATTAATGCTTTTAAGGGGCGGCTCGCCTGTAGCAGCACTATATAGCGCCGCTCAGCATTCAAACTGCGCCGCGCGATTCTATTTTAAGCCACAGCGGTGCAGTTCAGAGTTTAAAAACTCTAACGCTAAGCTCAGGTTTGGCGGGCTGGTTTGATAAAGTGCAACATGACGTCACTGAATTCACCCAAATTGCGATGCTAGAAGGGAAATTGCACTGCGGCAGTGCTTTTTTGCTCTTTTTGGGCTCTAGCGTCGGAGTTTGGGTAGAATCAAACTGCGACGCCATCACAAACTGCGCTACTGGGGAAGTTTCTAGAGCGTTTGACCATAAATTTTTTCAAATTTTTTAACATGTTGACCTTCCTTGATGTAGGATGCGGCAAGGGAGCTCTACTCTTGGGAGCATCGGTCGCGAGATTTGGCTAGCGTCCTGCGAGACCTGAGCGACAGGAACCAGGATCGACTCGGGGTTGTGGCACATTACATACGCGGCGCCCGTGCACACCCACCTAGGGATTTTGTCAGTGTTGGCTGAGAGGTGGCACAGTGAGACATCCTCGTTTCATCTCCCCACTGGCGAGGCTATCGTCACTCTAGAGGATATCTAGCGTATTCTACGATTGTCAATTCACGGCCGATGGGCTATCTTTGATATGGACGAGGGGCACAAGTCCTGCTGCAGAGTCCTCACCACACGAGACATCATCTTTTGTGAGGGGCAGATAGAGCTAGAGCAATATAGGGTCATAGCACCTCCCTACCACTGGGCGTTTGTAGCTATCATTTCAGGTCTTGTTTCCCCAGACAAACGAGGGCGATATTTCAGTCCCGGCTGGAGACACTGCTAGGAGTGGATGGTCTGAGACAGGCTGGTTCGTTTCGCCTGGGGGCCTGTTCTTCTAGCTTCGCTTTACAAGGACCTCCATGAGTATGTCTACATGGACGGCAGAGCGTTGGGGGCTGGGGTGACTTTACTTCACATCTGGGCATGGGAGCACATTTTTGTGCTACATCCACATGTCGTTCTAGTTCTGATGGGGGCAGACGATGCCTTTGTGGCACGATACAGAGGTGGTGTGTCCTTCACACACACCGGTGAGCACGAGATCCCCTGTTAGAGGCGGGTCTTAGATGAGATGTTGGTTTTCACTTGGTGACCATACCTTGGTTCGCCCAGATGGGCCGACAATGTCGATCAGCTATTTTATTACTGTCAGGACTAGTATATGCAAGAGCGGGAGCATACCATGATCTAGAGGTACCTACCTGGGCGCGTGCAGCATCAGTTCGGAGAGCCGCAGGATTGGCCTGATGAGGACTATGTAGCCGTCTTTGCTCGCAGCATGATACAAGTGTCATGGGGATAGTACATTCCTACCTCAGTGGCAGTTGACAGTTTTAGGCACTTGGTAGCTCAACCATGGGCTTATGATCAGGGTTTAGTAGATCCAGGCACCACTCAGGCCTACAAGGACTGGTTCTGACCTCCACTTTAGTTGACCATTCCAGGTGAGGACCTAGATGTGCAAAGAGTCAGGGGCAGAGGGAGAGGATAGGGACGAGGATAGAGGGTTGATATTCGACAGGATCCACCAGTTGTTCCCCAGTCCCGCCAGGTCACGAAGATGTTCATATGTAGGATCAGTATCAAGAGCCACCACGAGAGGAGGATCAGCCTGGGGTGTAGCCTCATGTGCAGCCACAAGGACAGGCAGACACACATGACACCTTGATTGCACAGCTGCAGGCCCAAGTTCAGGCGGTGACAGCGAAGAGAGATCAGGTGAGGGCTAAGAGAGAGCAGCTCAAGGCCGAGAGGGATCAGGCCATGCAGCAGAGACAGGCTGCAAAGCTATAGGCAGCCATTGAGCTAGGCTGTAGACAGCAAATAGAGAGCATGACAGCCTCCTCCTCGCAGGGTACAGTGTCAGTTCGATCCTATAGGGATGCTATTCGAGAGGAAGAATACTACCGACAGGCCTATCGCGAGATGGTACCCAGAGCAGAGAGGGTCCCTGAGTACTCAAAGCGGGCCAGCCACAGACCAACAGAGGGTCATGGTGACAAGGGCGAGGGCAGCATTCACAGGGATCGAGCTTGATCGAGATGATATATATATTTTTTGTGCCTTTTGGGCTCCTTTTTGATAGCCCCGATGGGTGTTTTGTACTGATTGACACATGTACAATGATCCAATTTATTATTTGTACTATGGCAGTGACATTATTGATGATATATATCCGATGATGATTTTGATGCGATGTATCGTGTTCTCTTTTATGCATGGATGGTTTATTTCTATATGCTTTGCAATGATGTTTTTATGGATGCATTTATTTATGATGATTTTATGCAAATGATTATGACTAACAAATCTATATTATGTTAACCTATGATATGCGAATGTGATGATCTATTTATGATAATGCAAATGCAATGATCGATAGGTGATGTGGATTTTAATATGATCTATGATGTTCATGTGAAATGATATGTGATCTATATTTGTTTATGGATGCATATATGCTTTGCTTATAATGAATTTTTGCATGTTTATGCCTATGTGGAATGATTTATGCAATGAATGTTTTATGATGTTATCTATGAGATGATATGGATGATGAAATATGAAATGCGATGGTCGTGATATGATGCAAATGACATGGTGTTAATGCATAATGAGATGGTTTTTATGTTATTATCCTAAATGTAATAAATGATGATGTAATGTATGCAATGCAAAGTGATATGAGTATGCGATGTTATGTTAATGCAAAGTGATGCAATGATGTGCAATGTAATATAAATGTAATGTGATGATGTCATGTGATGTTATGCAAGTATGTATGCCTAATGAATTAAATGCTTATATACCTATTGTTTATGATTATGCAAAATGATTAGGAAATGCTTGTGTAAATTCTATGCGATGATTTATATGATAGATGGTAATATGAAATGTTTGTGAAATGCAAATGAATGTTATGCGATGCAGTGTAATGGATGAAATGCAATGACATGGATGCACCTATCTATGAAGAATTTTTATGATAACCTATTTATATGATGATTAAAATGCAATGCGCGTGTTTTCCTATATGATATGTTTATGCAATATGCTAATGATTTGTGGATGCAAGATCGATGACGATGATGGTGATGATGATCAACTGTTATAGTAACTTGTTAGTGCGGTTAGTAAGAAAAGAAGAAGTCATTTCAACAAGACACAAGATGATGTAAATGAAAATGATGATGATGATGATTACTTGCCGAGGAATTGGGATTTTCAAAGGGCCACATTTTCTTATGTTTGATAACACACGTGGTACGATGCATCAAGGTATAGAAAACCAGGATGGTGTTGTACCCAGTGAGATGAACTTTGACTTAACAAGCAGATAGGAGTATTCTTGTTCACGCCTGACATACAAAAACCTTGCTAGGATGCACTTTAGAAGTTTTAGGCACCTCAAACCAAAACACGGAAAGGTAAACCTATCCATGCAATAGTCAACAAGTTTCCCTAGACCTCTTCCATACATACCTAACAAAGCAAGTATTCGCCAAGGTTATATTACAAGAATGTTCAACAAGCATAGCAGACAAAAGATAATGATCGTTGCCCCATTCCTATTTCTCTAAATCCTCTGTTTTGGGATATCATCGAGACGTCCTTGGAATGAGCACAAAATAAGACAAGTCAAAAGATAAAGACCAAGTAAACAAACAAACTGATGCTCTTCAATACCGCTAACGGAAAGAGGATGTGTTTTCTAAGGATGATACTGAAACTTATTGCCAAAAGATAATGCCCATTGTAGGAAGGATTCATCCTAGAACATGTTAGTGGATGGTGGCACATCATTTCATTTATCCAAAGTGTTCTAAGGGATGATTGATATGGGACCAATTCAGATGATGAGTTACCAATACGAAGAGATGACCAACTTGCTTACGCACTGACTTAGAGTTAAGACTTGACATTTTTGAGTTTTTACTTTTAAGCTGCTAGACTTGTTTCCAACTGTTTCACCAAAGGTTGAGGATGACGATCAGTTTATTATGGATGGTGTTATTGCGGGTACAAGCGAGATGAGGTGGATGGATTTTTTCAAATATTTGGATGTTTTTTGAGTTTTACAATGTTTTGAGGCTTTTGTTGATATTTTTTGAGATTTTGCAAATGTTTTGATTTTTTTGATTTTCTAGTGTTTTTGGGATTTTCTGAGATTTTGACCAAGAGACTAACCTAAAGACCTATCCTAGGGGTCTCGAGGGCTGATCAACAGATGAGCCTTGCCTATGTTATACACGCAGAGACCATGAATTCGGCCGAAGCTGACTTGGTAGGTTATAGATGATGATATCACGTGATGAGATGTTAGTATTATAGCGGACTCCTAAGGTGACCTAAGTGTCTCGGGGGATGATCAAAGATCAACCTAAGCCCTCACAATTCAAGCTTCGAGAGACAACATGGTTCAACAAAGGCGACACTTGTTTTGACTTTTGACATGTTTAGGGATTTTGATATGTTTGATGTTTTTAGATTTTTCGACTTTTCGATGTTTTTGGATTTTCCTGAATTTTTACTACGATGTTTTGGATTTTCGATGTTTTGATGTTTTTGGATTTTCAGGATTTTAGGGACTTTAAGAACATACACGAATCCGATCCAATAAGAACATGCCCCCAGTGTGATGCAATAGACTACTCTGATAAAGGCAGGACAAACTGACCTTGAGGATGGGCCGAGTAGTACTAGGAGGATCATGATACGAAACAGGACCAAGCTATGGTGTGGATGCGAGTGGATGAGCGAAATGGATGGATGATGTAGAACAAGCCGTATAGATCCGGTGGATAGAAAGTGCTTATTTACTCAAGGCGCTGTTTGCCAGTTTTCACCAAGGTACTTTCCCAAAGTGCCACCGAAGTGGTTTTCACTAAGGCGATTTCGTCCTTTTTCTAATTTTTTGGATGTTTTGCATTTTTGATTTTTTTGTTGTTACCAAGATGCCTATTTGCCAGGTTTTCGCTGAAGTAACCATTTTTTCAGGACATTTTCTGATTTTTTTTTTTTTGGTTCTATACCTTAAAAGTTAGGCATAAATTTTTTTGAGATGGGAGCTATTCATGGGCTCCTGCAGAGGTTCCCCTTTGGGTGTTGATAGCTGATATGCCCCTGATTTGTAACTTGTTGTGATGATGAATGGCCCCAACCAATTGGGTTCAAACTTGCCTTTGCTGCTTGGGTTTGGGACATTCTTCTGATTCTCTTTTAAGACCAGTTCTCTGACTTGGAAAGTCTTGCTTATGATTTTCTTATTGTAGTTCCTTTTGAGTCTATTCTGATAGACTTGCAAATGATTCAGAGCATCGATACATTGCTCATCCAATAGCTTCAGCTCGTTCAATCTTGCCACCCGGTAGTCTTCATCCGTGATGAGGTTTTGCAGTGATATCCTGAGGGATGGGAGCTCGATCTCAATGGGGAGTATGACCTCTGATCTGTAGACCAAGGAGAAGGGGGTGGCACCGATGGGTGTGCGGATGCTGGTTTGATAGGCCCAGAGGGTGGGATTAAGTTGCAAATGCCAGTCACGACCTGCGTCATTGACTATTTTCTTAAGGATTTTTAGAATGGTTTTATTTGTAGCTTCTGCTTGGCCATTTCCTTGGGGATAGTACGGGGTGGAGAAGCAATGTTGGATTTTGAATTTATCGCATAAGTCACGAACTTCCTGATTTTTGAATGGTGACCCATTATCTGAGATAATGGCTTGTGGAACACCATAGCGGCATATGAGATAGTTTAGGATGAACTTTGAGATCTGCTTTCTAGTTATATACATCATGGGTATGGCCTCCACCCACTTAGTAAAGTATTTTGTTGCAGTTATGATGAATTTGTGGCCATTAGATGAAGTGGGTGTGATTTTCCTAATGAGATCAAGTCCCCACTACTAAAAGGGCCATGGTGTGACGATAGGATGAAGCTCTTGAGCTGGAGCATGGATGAGATCCCCATGCTGCTGATATTGTAGACACTTTCTAGCATGATCATGTGCTTCTCTTTCCATTGTGGTCCAATAATACCCCATCCTCAGCAATTTCTTGGCTATGGTCATTCCACTCAAGTGTGAACCACAGATACCGTTGTGAACTTCGGTTAGAGCGGTTAATGCCTCCTCAACATTTAAATAGCGCAGTAAGGTACCTTCTATGCTTCTACGGTATAGGGTATCACCTAGGATGACAAATATGGATTCCTTTTTAACAAAGGTTCATTTTAGGTTTGATGGTAGGTCAGCGGGTATGACTCCTATTCAAAGATATGTATAGATGTCATGATACCAAGGATCACCAGGACCAACGATTTCACACACATATTCCAATTCCGATACCTCAAATGCGGGAATGAGAAGCTGCTCGATCAGGAATTCATATTTTGGAACATTGTGAGGGATGTCTAATAGGGACCCAATTGTTGCCATGGCATCTGATGCTCTATTGTTAGTTCTTGGAATCTGCTTAAATGTTATTTCTATAAAATATTCTTTGAGAGTCTCCACCAATTTCTTGTATGGATTGAGTTTGTCATCCTTGGTCTAATATTCATTATTGACCTGATTTATGATCAACTGAGAGTCTCCATACATTTTGAGAGCTATGATGTTCCATTGTGTTGCCATCCTGAGACCTATGGTTAAGGCCTCGTGTTCTGCAATATTATTAGTGCAAGGAAATTCCAATTTGTATAACCTTGGTATGCAATCCCCTTGTGGGGTGATGAAGAAGACACCAGCTCCTAATCCATGTTGTGTGTATGAACCATCAAAGTATAGTTTCCAATGGTCAGCTATATTAAGATTAAAAATGGATTCATCAGGAAATTCTGAGACAAGAGGATTCTCAGAATAAATAGGTGCTTTTGCTAGTTGATCTGCAATAACTTGTCCCTTAATTGCTTTTCGCTCGACATACTCAATGTCATACTCTGACAGTATCATTACCCATTTTTCCATTCTTCGTGTGAGCATTGCCTTTGATAAGAGATACTTGAGGGGGTCAATTTTGGTGATGAGCTTTATCTTGTGTGCCAACATGTAATGTCTGAATTTTTGTGATGCAAACACTACTGCAAGGCATGCCTTCTCGATGAATGAATAGTTTAGCTCATGCCCAACCATTGTTTTGCTGATATATTAAATAGCCCTCTCCATTCCCTTTTCATCATGCTAAGATAGGAGAGCTCCAAGGGCTGCTGTTGTTGTTGACACATATAAGATCAATGGCTTTCTTGGGATAGGTGGCATTAAGACTGGTGGTGTCAATAGGTATTCCTTGATTTTTTTGAATGCCTCCTCACACTTTGTATCCCATTTATATGCTACCCCCTTGTGGAGTAGGTGAGAATATGGGTTCTGCTTGTCTGCCAGTTGTGCTATGAATCGTCGGATGGATTGGAATCTACCTTGGAGGCCTCTTAATTGTTTTAATGTCTTTGGTGCTTCCATTTCAAGGATTTCTTTCACTTTTTCTGAATCCACCTCGATACCCCTCATCGATAATATATATCCTAGTAGTTTACCTGATTGTACGCCGAAGACGCACTTCTTGGGATTTAGTCTAACTTTGCACTCCTCTAGTCTATCAAAAATAGCACCTAGGGTTGCTATGTGATCTTTTCTTTTTCTGGACTTAGCTAGGATATCGTCAACATAGTCTTCAGTTATTTTATGGATCATGTCATGGAATATCAATGTCATGGCCCATTGATATGTTGCTCCTGCGTTCTTTAGGCCGAATGGCATCATGTTCCAATAGTAGGTCCTCCATGGACAAGTGAAAGTTGTCTTGTGTTGATCTTCTTTTGCTATCATGATTTGATTGTATCCTGAAAATCCATCCATTAGTGATAGCATCTCATGTCCTGCTGTCATGTCTACTATCATGTCGATTTTAGGAAGCAGGAAATCATCCTTTGGACATGCCTTGTTCAAATCTCTGAAGTCTGTGCAGATTCTAATGGCTCCATCAGGTTTTGAAACAGGTGCCAAATTTGACACCCATTCTGGATAATCTATTGGTTGTATGAATCCTACATCTAGTAGCTTTTTCAGCTCCATTTTGACTAACAGAGTGATTTGAGGATGCATTTTTCAAAGCTTTTGTTTGACCGGCTTTTCTTCTGGATACACTGCTAAGTGATGAACCACAGTCTCTAGATCAAGCCCTAGCATGTCAGCATAACTCCATGCGCCTTTCCCTTAGGAATGATGCTAGGAGTTCAAGCTCTTCTGATAATAGTGATATGCGAGGTCTCCTCGGTTCCTAGGTTGACCGGATTGCATTTTTTGGCCAAGACTGTTGACTTTTCCTGAAGAATAGATTTTAAAGGAAGATTGAATCCTTCATCCTCAAGCACCTTAGAGAGGTTTTCACCATTGGATACGCCCTTTCTTTTTACTTTTTTGTTGTCAGAGAGTGCCATAGTGTGGTTTTCACTCAAGGACTTGGATATGATTCTTAGTTTCTCACTTTTGCGACTGAAGGATTCAATTGTTTCCCCATAATAGGCATGTGTGTCCAACTCTATTATAAACCCTGCCTTGTGATCCCCATCTGGAATGTTATCCCTCAATCCCATGAATTCTGAGAGTGCCTCATCATTTTTGAATGTATCAAGAACTAGTGGTCCTCGTTGGTCATATTCGGTGAGTTGAGGATATACTAAATGGATCTCATGATTTTTTTGGTCTAGTTCGAAGGAGACGATGCTAATCATGCATAGGGTAGTATCCTCAAATAACCTAGGTAGATTGGTCATGGTATCCTCATCATCACTACTAATATAGACCTTAGTTATAAAGTTATGTATGTCTCTACCTATGGATATTGGTAAGCTTACTTTTGCTGCTATTGGCTAAGGAGAAATATTAACCATTCTAACCGGAGGACCTCGGCCACGTATGGTTATACTTGGAGGGGTACATCCAAGGCCAAGATTTGTTATGGGTTGCATCTCTGGCATGATAGGTATTATGAAGCCATTGTCATTTTGTCCCAGTCTCTGATTTTTGTCGTAGCCCATTGCGAGCATCATTTGTAGGCCCTTGCTTGTCTCATCCATTGGTAATTTAGTTGTTGGCATTTCATCTTGATATAACATGTGAGATGGATCTGCTTCAATAACCTCCTGACCAAGGTCTTCCCAGCTTATGAATTTGGGATAGTCTTTAGGAGACGTTTGTGATGTGGAAGCTTGGTTTTCTTGTGGACGTCCCCATGATCTAGGAGATTGTGGTAACTCTCCTATCACAAAAAGCATTGTTAGGGAGCTTGTAGCTTCCACAACCATCCTCTTGGATAATGAGCTTGATGTCGGAGATGGTGGGAATGGTGGGAGTGGTGGGTGTCTCTTGCAGAAGTGGACGCGAGAGTGGTGGGGTTGATGTATGGTGTGGATGGGCCCTCATCATTTTTTGGCACCTGGGGGATTTTGTAATACTTTGCTTCAAGATTTTTGCAGTATGAGAAAGGTTTGGGATCTCCATGGATGGTAACTTCTTGTCAATTATGTGTAAATTTCACACATTGGTGGAAGGTTGATGCTACGACTTTCATCACATGGATCCATGGACGTCCTAAGAGGATATTATATGGCAATTCGAGGTCCAAGACCTGACAAGTGGTTTCCATGATGGTGGGCACTACTTGAATAGGGAGTTTGATTGTGCCCTGAGACACTCTTTCTTGGTCATCATATGCTCTTATCGTGATGCCCTTTCCTTTGTCGATGGAATCTTCCGATATTTTCAACTGCTTGATGAGGCTTAGGGAACATATGTTCAAGCCTGCACCTCCATCCACCAAGACCCTTTTGATTTTGCTCTTATGTACAATGGCTTCAAAGTGAAGTGCACGGTTGTGAGATGGTTAGGCGGGGAAATCTTGGTCAGAAAATGTGAGGAGATTAGGCGTTATGATATTTCCAACCATAGCTTGGAATTGCTCCACATCGAGATCTACAGGGACAGTTGATGAGGCTAATGCTTCCTCAAGGATCTTTTTATGAGCTGATGATATTTTTAACAACTCCATGATGGAGATGTGTGTTGGCATTCTCTTGAGTTGATCTAGGACATTGTAGCCATTAGGAATGGATCTAGATGCAAGGAATCTATGTGGTTGGGATGATCCTGCGATGGTGACTTTGCCGCCTCTTGTGGTGACTCCACAATCTTCGGCATGGGCACCCTTGATGGTGATGACCATGTAGTCTTCATTTAGGGAGGCAACGACTGTTTCATACACATGATTTACATTTCCCTTCCCTTTATCATTTTTATTCCCTTTGTTGCCATGATTTGGCATCGGATTCGTATAGATCTTAAGATCTTGGTAGGTTGTTCCATGTTTATGATTTTCTTATCGATGAGATCTTGGATGATGTTTTTGAGCCTCATGCAACTGTTTGTGGTGTGGCCTTTGATTTTATGGAATTCGCAAAGTTGATTCTCGTTATACCAAGGAGGTTTAACATCGGGTTCTTGGTTCTCAAATGTAGGAGGCTTGATGAGTTTTTCGTCGATCAAATTTTTCATTATGTCCTCAAGTGGTTCCCCCAAAGTGGTGTATTTTCATTTGGGATAACTTTTGCATTGGGGTGGTCCCCTTTGGTCATTGAGATTATTGATGGTTGGATTGTGGTTTGATTGGTGTGTCATGTGATGAGTGTTTTGGTGTTGTGTTTGGATTTGTGGTGCGGGTGTATGTTGGAGAGGAGCACTAATGACCACCTTGGCGTCGACGAAACCATCATTAGTAATGTTTTTTTTCCTTGCCCACGTGCGAGGTTTATCATTGTATTTGGATTGTGGGTGGTTGTTTTGTTGTTCGTGGTATGATGTTGATTCTGCGGGTTGAGTCACAAGGGCTCTTTCGATGCTAAGCGCCTTGGGAATCAGTTGATCATATGTGGTGATGCCCTGAACCTTGAGATGAAATGCCAAGCGGCCTTCAAGGTTGGCTATGATGGTGCAAACTTGTTGTTCTTCTGGCATGGTCCACTTGCTCCAATTGGCCTTGGATCACCATCGTTGTAGGAAGGAGGTGAATGATTCACCCTTTCCTTGTTTTAGAGCTGAGAGTTCTTCGAGACTAACATCTATTGTAATGTTGCATGCATAATTTTTAATGAATGCGTCCCTAATTTTTTGGAATGTTCTAATGCCTGAAGGTAAGCGAGAGAACGATTATATAGTGTGGCCTGCCAAACTCCTATTGAATAGCCGCATCAAATATGTATCATCATATGCGACCTCCATGCAATGAACCTAGAGTTCCCTGATGTGATCTTCAGGGTTTCCCATCCCTCGATCTTTGTCAAATTTGGGGATCTCGAATCCCTTGGGGAACGGTTTCATTACTAGGCTCCTATCAAATGGATAGGGACACAAGTTGCTTAGTGTCTTGGTTGATCGCCCTGATTGAAGGTCGAGCACTTGTTGCGAGAGCAACCTGAGTTGTGTCGTCACATCATTTTGCAGATCAGGGGGTGGGATGAAAGTGTTTTGGGGTGTTTCAATCATGGATTGGATGGGTGGGTTGGTCGGTGTGTTGTTCGATGGTATCTATATGTTTTTCCGAGCGAGGTAGGCTTCCACCTGCTTTTGTATGAACAATGCTTGTTGTTGATCTTGTTGTTGTTGCGCTAAGATTTGTGCTTGTTGTTGCGCTTGTTGTAGTTCCAACAACACTTGTTGTTGTGCTTGTTGTTGGGCTGCCAATTCTGCTACTTCTTGTTGCTCTTGATATTGCTTTAATGCTTGTTGATATGCTTGTAATTGTGTTGCTTGTCATTGTGCAAGAAGTTGTGCTTGATATTGGGCTTGTTGTGCCTGATATTGAGCTTGCGCTTGTGCTTGAGCTTGTGTGGCTTGTGCTTGTGCTGCTTGTTGCTGCAATAGAATTTGTGCTTGAGCGGCCCTTTGTGCTTGCAATGCTAGCACGGCTTGTGCAGCTTGGGCGGCTTCTTGTTTTTGTTGCAATAAAGCTTGGGCTTGTTGTGCTTGTTGCACTTGTAATGCAGCTTGTGCAGCTTGGGCAGCTTGTACGGCTTGAGCAGCTAGTTGTTCAGATTTTTGTTTATGAACTTGTTGGTATCCTCTTTGGAAAGTAGCTTGCAATGTTGTGTCGTATTGGCTTGATGTTGTGGAAGTTGGTGGTGGTGGAGGTGGTGGTGGATTTGGAATGGTGTTTGTGAAGGTGGTGTTGGTGTTTTGTGTGATGGATGGTGTTGTTGATGTGATTGGTCCTTGAGAGACCATGTTTTGCGATGTTAGGGGGGTGTTTGATGATGTTGCAATTGCTTGTGCATTTATTTCTTGTTGTTGTGATGTCAACAGTAAGTTTTGAGCATTTGACATAATGTTTTGGTTGATATTTGGGATGTTGTTTTCATCGATACTTGGTAGAGGGGGAAGCCCTAAACCAAGGAGTGGTGTGGATGATAATGGAAATGGTGGAAGAGGTGGAAATGTAAGGGGTGTTAGTTGTGAAAATGTCATGGTGTCGAATATGCCCCCTGGTCCGAACATATCTCCCTCTTCTTGTGAATTTGTGAGAAGAGGTGTTTGAGGTGTTGTGTGAAAAAATGATGATGATGGATCATGATGGAAGGTGAGAGGAACATTTTTTTGTAATGGGTTTTCGAATATGTTTTGCTCCAAATCAATGCTATCCAAAAAAGAATAAGAGAATTTCTTTGGTCTGATGGTAAAGGGAGAAGGAAGAAACATTCTGTTAGATGGGAGTGGTGCACAATCTCTAAGGTGAGAGGGGGTCTGGGGTTGAAGGATTTGAGGTTACAAGGCATTTCCTTGGCAACTAAGTGGGTGATCGGAGCCTTGGAAGGTGAGGAGCCATGGAAAGTCCTCATTAGATGCAACATTGCCAGTGTTGTGCCTAAACATCCTAAATTTTGGAAACTCCTTTCTCTTAGTGATATTCTTAGTTGTGAGTGGTCTATGTCACCTGCAGGATCCAATCTCTTTAAAACTTTATGGAAGGCTTGGGAAATTGTTAAAAAGAACCTTTCCAACTGCCACTTCACCAAGGGCGATAATAAGGTCATCTTTGCTGACAGATCCATTTGGTGGAATTTGAAACATAAGGGGAAACCCTTAGCCTTAATTCAAGGTTATTCTGCTAAAAGTTGGGCCCTAAAAGGGATTCTTTGTTTCAATGATGTGTTGCACAATGGTAGATTGAAAGATTGGAATGATCTAAGTTCAGAATATAATATCCCCCGAAGTAATTGGAGAACCTACACAATGTTGAGAGAGGCCTGTGGCCATCTCAAATTTCCTGTTGAACTCAAAAATGATCCCCTCCACTATAAAGAATTTATGTGGAATAATGGTAATAAAATCATGAATGTCAGAGTTAAAGATGTATACTCAATGCTTACTGAACAGGTGGATATTACTAATCACATGAATAGAGCTTGGCACTTGAACCTGAATAAAGATCAATGGCAAAAAAAAAATTTGAACAACTAGCAGAAAGAACTTGAGGCCAAGAAGGCATGTTTCAGATGGCTTTTGATTTTGCAGAAACTCCCTTTTTGAACAATTACAGATGACATTGATATTTGCTCTTTATGCAGGAAGCCTGAATCTTTATCTCATATTTTTTGAATGCATTTTTGATGTGGAAATTTGGAACATGTTTTGTATTTCTCATGACATTTGGCGATGCACTGGGGATATTTCTCCTGTTAATATTCTTTTTTCTCAAAATTGCAAAATCAGTAAAACTGGTTCTCTTTTCTGGCATATTCTTTCAACTGAAGTCTTGTGGGCAATCTGGAAAGCTCGGAATGAAGATCGATTTCAAGGTAGGGGAAGATTGCTTACTGAGTCCTACAAGGGACTCATATTTTTTACTATTGCTATGCAGGTCTTCATCACTGTTGAGATGTCAAAGGACAAATTCTAGAAATATTTGGAAAACAGGGGAACTTCTATTGATATCTCGGGAGTCAGATATGGTCATTTGTGGCAGGATGGCCACCCTGGGGTAGATGTTTTTATAAGGGCTCTATAGGCTTTCAGAGATGAACTCCAAGAGCAGCAAAAGACTCCATGATGAGGTTGTATAACTTTTGTACATTTTGCTTTATATTTTCTCAGGCTTGATATATACTGATGCACAGATACGCAGATATACAGGTTGAGATTAATAGTTGCGCAGGTGTACAGGTTGTTATACATAGACTTGTAGGTGGATATACACAGTCACATTGTTATACAGGTGGATGTACATAAATGCTATACATTCTTCTTGATTCAGACTGATTATGCCCTGAATGTATTCCAAAGGTAAGGTCCACTCCTTGGTTTTCTTCTTGCGGATTTTGCGATGATGAGAGGGTCAAAGGATTACTTGATTCGGTGGGATTCATTTATGAGTTTGTTTGGCTAAGATCGCTTGAAGCGGGTGTTTCTTTGTTGGCTTCCATACTCTTCTTGTATTGAGATATAGTTTGAACCATAAAACAAGGATCAATTTTTGAGAATATGGGAGATGAATCTCTTGATTCTTTGGATTGATATTTACTTTATGTCCCAAAGCGGGAAAAAAAAATTAGAATATCTTAAAGATCAAGAGATGATATGGTAATGATGTTAGGGATGGATGATATGGATGTTTTTGGATTTTGATAAATCTTGAATGAGATACTAGGCTTTTAGGACTTGCAGATTTTTTATTTTGATTTCTTTTTGGATTTGGGATTTTGTCCTTGGTTTTGATTTTATTTTGATTTTGAACAAAAAGGCCCTAAGATGTTGGATGATGATCTAAGGGATAGCTTTGTTCAATGGATGATGATTTGAATATGTGTGAGGAGAATGATGCATCTACCCACACCTATTCAAATAAGATGATCATTTTGCCAAGTGTATGAAGAAGGATTCATCTACATATACTAAGCTAGACAAGATGATTTTGATAACTTTGAGTAAGCATATGAAAAAGGATGCATCTACACATACCTAGCCAAAGGTGTTTTTGATAATGTTTTCCAAGGATTTAGTCTCAATGATTTTGATGATCTTTCATTTTTCCAAAAATCCTAGTATTAAGGATGATTTTCAAGATTTTCCAAAAGGTGATGATGAGATGATGTTGTTTTGATGTTTTGGAGGATGGATGAAAAAAGATTTTGATTTGTTTTGATCCTAAGATGAACCTAAAAAAGACACTTTGTTTTCCTAGACCTAGGTATTGAAGATCATACAATGCCTCTATAGATCTTTGTAACCAAGAAATGATTTCATTTGAACATTCATTTTCAGATTTCCAACCAATGATTTTCACTTTGGGATTGTGAGTCTTCAACACATATGAAAGTTCATTTTTCTTAGCTTTGCTTAATGTCTTTATTTTACCAAAAACACTTTCTTCAATTAGGTTTTCAAACTAAGATGTCCAATGTCTTAATTTCTTCAAACCCCACAAGATATGTTATGTGGAAATTCCAATGAACTCAAGGCAAGGAGTTTCTATTATTTACTTGAGGGGGCAAATTGAGATTAATCAATGCTTAGAAACCTCTAAGGATGCGAATCCCAAGGGAAAAGCAATAACATATGGATTGAGTCAATTGTATTTACCTCCAAAAGGGTTTGAAATTTGATGATGATGTTAAGTGTTTGTTTTCAAGATGTTTTCGATCAAGCAATGCATTTTGTAACCCAAGAATAAGTACAACCCTATGGATGTAGCAAGACAATATTTATTTGGATTCCCACTTGGACAAGTCTAGCTACGCTT
This sequence comes from Sequoia sempervirens, assembly GCA_007258455.2. Classification (NCBI taxonomy): domain Eukaryota; kingdom Viridiplantae; phylum Streptophyta; class Pinopsida; order Cupressales; family Cupressaceae; genus Sequoia; species Sequoia sempervirens. The sequence goes on from VDFB02342217.1 coordinate 36,132, forward strand.
ATCTTTAGCGAATGGTTAGATGCTTGACCCCTTTCGCTCCCTCACGGCTCATTACTCGTCAATTAGAATGACTGAAGCATCACTTATAGAAACTCATGGCATGTTTTCCATTTCTACTAAAAATGTAAAAAGTGTGGGGAATTGGCTTCAAAACAACGTTCTTGCACCAACAAATAGATTAAAGGATTTTGGAAAATTCACAGCACATGGGTTTTTAAGCAGGACTTCGGATTCATAGAGATTGGCCCATCACTGACAGAGTCCCCTTTAGGATCCATCTTGGCCACAGAATCTAACCCCACTTGATATTGGCATTTTGTCCAATATCCACATTTATATCATGGCTAGAAATACTCTTGGCTTTAGAGTGTTACCGGTTGAGTCATTCCCTTGGGTGAGTACTTTTTCCCCAAGGAAGGCCCTCTAGGATAAACAATAGCTAATGAAGAACAATATTCATAACTCGATCAATCATATTGCTTAACAAGGGAAAGAGAATATACACAACAATTCCCCCACTCACACTCGCACAAGATGTTGTTCAATTTTAAGCCCAAATCAAAGTGTGGAGGTGATTGCTTTATCTCACCCTAAAGTCATGAAAAAGGCCTTTTGATTCTCAAGATCGCTATAAAAGCTGAGAAAACACATACATCCTTTTTCAATGCCTTTAGTTCAAGTAAGCCTTCACAACAAACAAAGTTACACTTGTTCTTTTTAAATCCACAAAGCAATAATGAATTCGTTTTAGAGCACCAAAAGACAAGTGATAAACATTTTGTTCAATTTGTTAACCAAAGAAACAAACACTAGTATGTTGTTGATCCTATTGTTTGTTTTAGCCCTTTGCAAGAAATAAACAAAAAGATTATTTTTAAACCCAAAGGAAGTTAGTATCCTAAGAAAGAAGTGTTAGCAATTCCTTGAAGAAGTGTTAAACAAACACTAAAGTGTTTAAAAACACTTTGATTGGACGAAATACCATCATCATGCTCCTTCTTCCTTTGTTTTCGATTTCCAACCTACAAGTGAGAAAAACTAGTCAGATTCTGGAAAATACATAAATTAAAAGGCAGAAAACATAAGACACATTAATCATAAATCAAAAACACGTGCTAAAAATTAGATTTTCCCTTTTTACTGTCTTCCAGCGTCGCAACTCGTAACTGCGTCGCAACTCGTAACTGCGTCGCAGTTTGATTTCTCAGTGGTGCCCTCAGAGCGCCGCTTACCAGTCAGCGTCGCTCTATGTCAGGATAGAGAGCTCAACTGCGTCGCTCTTTTCACCCAGCGTCGCAGTTTGATAATTTTTTTAAAATTCCTGCAAGTCGATGAGTCCAGCGGCGGAGTTAGAAATTCAAATATTTTGGCGGGACGAGTCCAGCGTCGTAGTTTCAAATTCCAGCTGTGCTATATAGTGATGCTGAAGAGTCAGCGGTGCCAAAACAGCGACGTTGAGCTCCCAACTTTGGAATTTTCTGTGTGTGAGTGAAAATGTAGAAATTTTAAGAAAAGATGAGAAAGAATGATATACATCCCTCCTTCTAGCGCCAAATGTGTGACCCCCAACCTTGGTACCTGCAAAATAACAAGAATAAACAAGTTAAACAAGATATTGCAAGCCAAAAAAAGGATTCCCCATGAAATCCATTTACAACATTCAAACTAGGAAGAAAATATTATTTAAAGAACACAATGGAAATGATAAAACAAAGATTGAATCCTAATTAGATGTGCAAACTCATGATCCCATGGGGGAATTGGTGCCAATTTGATGTGAAATTTGGCCCTTTCCCAATTCCTATGATGCAAGCTTGATGTGTTGAAGATGATTGATCCACTTTGTTGGTGAAGAATGAGAACTCCAAGCCAAAATCTACAAAAAACCTAGCTATGACTCAATGATAATGGATGAAATTCAAGAGATATTTGAGCATGGTAACTTTGCCTAGATTGTGGATGATGAAATGAGGATATGAGCTCTTTATTTATAGAATTCAAAAATGGATGAATGTACAAATTTGAGCAATGTGGGACTAACATTCATCCAATGGCATGATGCCACTTGTCAAGCTATGAAGGGGTGAATGATGTGCAAGATTTGGGGTTTGTGCCAATAAATGCATAATTTTGAATTTCAAATCTGTTGAAATGACATGTAAGAGGGAAGGGAAAATGCAATAAATGCCACTTGGCTCAAGGCAAAGGACATGTAAGATGAATTTACTGCCTCGTTCGATGTACATGTTGACTTGGAATTTTTGAATTCAAATTGAGAGAATATTCCAAAAGATGCCTTGTGAGGAAAATAGAGATTTGATAAATGAATTAAATCTATTTTCATGTGCAACTTGCATTATCTAGAGGATGGGACATGAGATGAGATTAAATTAATCAAGATTTAATTAATTTAATGAGAGAGGTTAAATGATGTGACCTATTTGACTCAAATTTATGGATTTATTTTAAATCAAATAAAAGAGGAATATGACAAGAGATTAATTAAATAAGGATTTTGATTTATTTAATTAAAAGAGATGGTGCTAGATTAAATCAAATAGAGTTTAATTTATTTAATTTAATGGATAGACTTTAAATATTTAATCAAATAAATTGATTATTTAATTAAATAGGGATAATTAGATCAGATGGATTGATTTAATTAACAAAAGAGATGACTTGATTAGATAAAATGATTTATTTAATTAAGAGAGGAATATTGATGAATTTAAATATCAGATAGGAGAATTTGATTAAATGGTTAGACCGAGGGATGATTCAGGAGGAAACGATGTTAGTAAGTCAGGATTAGATGCACAATGTCAATCAATATATTTTATGTGTCTACACTTGTTAATGGTAGCTCACTACCTTAACTTGGGTGCCTAGGCTTGTTCTATCATTTACAAGTGGTTTGGAAAGATTGTGTTGAGTATTGGAGGAGTTATGATTATTTGAAGGTTGTTGATTGGGGTTTCAGACCTATTGTTTGTGCATATTAGATTGTTATCCAAGTGTATCAGACTTGTTGCAATAACTTATATGACCTTCTATTGACCTCTAGTGGCTATATCTTGAGGTATACTTGTTCTAGTTTGAAGGGATGTTATCATTCTTTATTGTAGCATCTTGGGAGGGTGTTTTACTACATATTTTTGTGATTTACCTCTCATAACAACAGTATCTAATGGTCTAATATGATTATGTTGAGCTCATTGTAACACCATTGATAGTACAGTTGGTGAATGCTCTTGTATTTGCATTTGATACTTACCCATTGAAAAAGTGGTTGCTCCCATTGAATGGGTGGTTGAGCTTTACTTTATGTTATTTTTTACTCCCATGGAATAAGCGGTCGAGTTATTATTTACTTTCTTGTTATGCCTGTTAAACAAGTAAAGGTTGGACGACTTGCCGCCAAGTGCATTTTCCTTTCTTGTATTTCTTGTTGAATAAGAGGATGTTGAATTTCACGCACTTTGTTATGTTTACTCACCCCACTAAAGAAGTTGTAGCATGGAGGATTTCAATATTATAAGCCAACCACCATATGCTCTCACCTTGCCCATAACGGTATTTGGGTGATCAGAAAGCGGAAGGTGTCTATTTTAGTTAACTTGATTTTAGTAATGCAAGATCCCCTTCCACTGTATGCTCTCACCTTTCCAACATTGGGATTTGGGTGATCAAAAAGTGGAGGGTTTCTTATTTAGTTGTTTACTATTACATTTGGCTAACACTAATGGGTACAAATTTGAAAAAAAATAAGGTCAGGTTATTACATAGACAAAATAAGGAATCTTCTTCTCTCAAACCAAATATATTAAAGAGATGCCCAAAAATTTTAGAATGGAGGATTGTAACCTAGTCAGTACCCCCCATGGTTACAGGTTGCAAGCTTAATAAATATGATGAGTCTCCTGATGCAAATCAGTCAATCTATAGATCAATGATTGGAAATCTACTCTATGTTACAACTTCACAACTAGATATTATGCAAGCAATGGGCATGGTTGTAAGATTTCAAGTTGTACCCAAGGAAACTCATGTATAAATAATTAAAAGGATATTCAAATATTTGAAAGGTACATTAGACTTTTTTTTATGGTATCCAAGAAGTAAAGAATTCACTTTAATGACATACACAGATGCAGATTGGGCTGGTAGTGTAGATGATAGAAAGAGTACCAGTGGAGGAGAATTCTTCCTTGGTAAGAATATGTAATGTCCCTAACATGTATTTTAACAAACTAATATATATTTTTTAGTTTCGGGCGAAATGGTTTCGCCTAAAACTCTATGTGCCACGTATAGGCCACATTGTTTTGACCAAAACTATTTTGCTCATAACCATTTAGTTGGCTAAAAGTGTGACACAACTTTGTTCTTTTACCCAAGTGTCCCAAATCTACAAGAAAATGACATAATAATATGATTCCTTTACATGAATTGGTTTCCGTACATTTATATGCTAACATTCCTCTATTAGGAACATGTTGGCCTTGAGCCTAATTGGCACCAAAGCAGGCAATTTGAATTCCAAACATGCTAGATTAGGTCAACCTTAATGCCAATGTAGATTCCTTTGAATAAGAGTGCCTTCCTATGAACCCATCCACACGCTTGCCCTACTCATTCTAGCTTCTTGAAACTTCACTGTTACTTTCGCATGATCCTGTAATGTCTTTATGCTTCAAGCCTGTGGAGGTGGGTGCCAGTTGACTAGCACAGTCACCTTTTGAGTTCCAAATCACACACCTGAACATACTTATGCAAAGGAATGTAGAGGGATTCCCGAAATTGACTCTATCCCGACATAGTGAGCCTGAATTGGTGATCTTTTGATGGTGATATCTTCTCGGTAGATGACCCTTTCCCCACGAGCTCTAGATATGTTGTGGGGCCTTCATTACAGATGCTACATCCCAAACCACAAATTGAGATGAGCTCTTGCAGAGGAATCTAGTAGAATTTCTGGATTCCACTCTCTAATTGTCTTTCCAAAAAAAGGGACATGATAAAATATGGTATCTTGGATGAGTAAGAAGAAGGCATCAATATCACTATCCACAATAGAAGCAAAATATATTACAACAACATCTTATAGCACACAGGTTCTCTAGATGAAGCAAGCATTGAAGGACATCAAGGTTGAATATGAGGATCCATTTTCTATATTTTGTGACAATACAAGTGCAATTAATATCTCAAAGAATCTAGTTATGCACTCTAGGACCAAAATATTCCCATCAAGTATCATTTCTTATGGGAAGAAGTAGCTAATCAACAAGTCAAAATGGAATATGTTGCTAACCATGAATGGATTGCATATATTTTCACCAAGCCACTTCCAAAGGAGACTTTTGAGTCATTAAGGTAGAGGTTGGGGGTGGTATCACCTTCAGACAATCAGTAAATGGGTCTTCTTCTTAGGGGGAGTTTATTGATGAACTATTTTTCCATTGATGTCAAAGGGGAAGAAGTATAGAGACAAGGGGAGCAATGGGTTGGAGTAGTAGGTTGCTATCAATGACAAAGGGGGAGATTGTTAGATTATTTGTCATTGATGTCAAAGAACATAAAATGCTATTGTTGAAGCATATCGAAGAGGAAAAAGTACTTTCTTAATAAGGAAGCATTAATAAACATATTTTATTTATTCTATGAGGCCAAATCCCTTAGAAAATTTGAATTAAAATATTATTTTAAATTATAGGTCTAAATCCCTCTTGTGGCACCCAAAATAGAAATAAACTGGAAAAAATAAAATTATATAGGTCAACCCCTAGATGGTGCACCCAAGTTTGGTATTAAAAGGCATTTTGAAAAGCTGTAAATTAATTTTAAAAGTTGTCTCCTTAGAAAAACATCATATCCATTCATGAAGTCACCACTCTTAGTGCAAGTGTAAATATAGATTGTGAGGGTTGTGAAGAGAGTGTGGAAGAAAAGACAAATCAGTCTAGTTGGGGATAGAAGTCTAAAATATAACAACAAATATATTTATGCATCTTTGAAGGTGAAATATTATGTAGATCTTAAGGAGAAACACATGTAGATTTAAAGAAGAGAAAAAAAAACATATCTAACTTCATATCAGATATGGAGCATGTTTTAGCGCAGATCTTGAAAGGTACAATTAAAATTTAGTAGAATTTTTTTGAAGTGATTCATATTAGCATTGAGTAGAGATATGAAGTGATCTTGAAGCAGTCATTTGGAGCAGACTTTATATTATTTTTCAGTAGACATAAATGCTTATTTAGAATAGTCATTGGAGAGGTTGGTGCATTTCAATTTCGAAGAGATCGATGTTTCTTACCAAGTTGGTGCTTAGTTATGGGGATGAGTGTCTCCAGTGGATTGGTGCTCACAAATTGTATAAGAGGGGATCTATAGGTTGGTGACTACAAAGATTGTAAGAATTTTTATACATTTATTCCATTATTTTACTATGGCTTTCTCCCGTAAGGATTTCCACATAAATTGTGTGTTCCTCTTGTGTTTATAATTGTTAGATCTTGCATGGCTGTTATTGTAGTGGTTGATTAAGTTTTAAATTAAAAAGATTATATTATACTGATTCACCCCCCTCTCAGTATAATTGTGTGCTCATCATACAATAGCCACAACCATACACTATAATCTCTAACAACATATGCTATAATACATGATCTCATATGATAGGAAATCCATGTGACCTTCGATTTGGAATAAGAACCTTGTTGATCAATCTTTCCAAGTACATGGGAAACACATGAAGTGTATCCATTTTTGGTCCAAAATCCATCTTTGCTCCATGAATGGGTAAATCCCTAGTCACAAACAGATGCTTTAGGTAGTCTCAACCTATCCCAATATTATACTCTATATGATCTCCACAAATTGAGATGTGAAGAATCCTACACACATTCTCAAGGGTAATCACCATCTCCCTTCTCAACAGTCAAAAAAAGCTAGTCTCAAAATCCCAATGCTCCACCAAGGTTGTCATCATGGTCTAGTGTGTGAGAATCTTGGTCCACCAACCAACACCCTCTAGTCCCACAACAACTAAGAACATATGATCTATGTTTGATAATCGAGTATCCAACCTCATTGTAGGAGGACTCTTCTCTTGTGATTACAAAATAGGTAAATCCTCCTGCATCCTATCCAAGTCTAGAAATTAACTTAACCAAGCAATTAATTAACCCATATTTAGCCTATACAAAAGTGATAACACATGACCTCAAAAGTGCTACCATAGTGATAGCACTAATCGATGACCACAAAAGCACCACCATAGTGATAACATTTATCCCTAACCACAAAAGTGCCACCATAGTGATAGTGATAATCTAGGTAACCACAAAAGTTCTACCATAGTGATAGCATTAATACATGAAATCAAAAACACTACCATAGTGATAATGCTAATCCGTGTCTACAAAAGTGCTACCCTAGCAATAGCACTAATATGTGCCGGTGAAAATTCCAATAGATCAAATGCACTAAACCCCAAAGCCAAAAATGTTAATTCAACAATAGTACTAACTCGACCTAGAAAATGTGCTAAACTATCAAAAATTCTTAAACTGGAATTCAAAAGCACTAAAACTTCCTCAAAAGTGCTAATTCAAGATTAACACCTTTTTCTTTCCCCCCTTTTCCCCTAACATTTAATGCTACCTAGTCTAACCTAAGGGCATTCATTTTTTATACATAGTGATGGTCCTGCCTTCTCTAGCCGTTGGAACCTCTAAACTCGCTCTTTGTGATGCATGTGTTGTTGAATCACCATATCACCTAAGATATCCTCCACACCAAAGCTACAATCCATCAAAGTTAAAAGTGATAATGACACCCTGTGCCCCACTAGGCCTATTAATAGGTTCCATAAACCATAATCCAAAGACCTAGGTCTTGAATGTCATATCATCTTTTCCATTTTCCTCCAATACTTCGTCATACTAAATTCCTTCTTTCTACACTTAATTATTTATCTCATCCCTTCTTTTTGAGAGCTCCCCCGAAATTATTTTTTTGTGTGACCTCTCAAGGGGGAATCATTACACCATCCCTTCTTCATCATTTCTTCTAAATCGACTAGAGCATAATTTACTTCCTTTAACATGATATCACTTCTTTTAGTCATGATATCACATCAAAGAGGGGTAAAACATAGACACCCCAAAATTGATTCCCTATATCATAATTAGTTAAATAAATATTTAATTAATTATTATTTCCCTATGTATCTCATTTCTATTTCCTCATAATTAGTTCAATAATTTATCTAATTAATTATTCTTCATCATCATAATTAATAAAATCATATTTAATTAATTATGTTTTCCTACTTTTCTAAGGGTTGATTAATTCAATTAGTTAAACCTTAGGCCCCATTTCCATTGATTCTTCTGAATATAATTAAGTAATTAACCATGATTAATTAATTTATTAATCACTCCCTAAACCTTCATTAACATTTTCCTCAATTTTAAATTCTCCTGATTCCCCAAACTTGTAGTCATGTGACAAGCGTCCTTTACCTCTATTAAACATTTGCATGCACATGTCACTTTCATCCTTCCACCTCACCCTTTGACCATTATTTCTATTAGATTCTCACACATGTATGAGATCCTCTTCCCCATGTGGCCACCCTATACTACACTTACCATTTGCACCCACTTGTCACATTCCTAGGTTTCCTCTCTCTTCCGTTTTTCTATTTATGCCTCCACATGTCAAGTCCTTATTCTTTCCAATGTGTGAGCACACCTAGCCCTCTTCCCCATGCCAAGAGTCCTTTTTAAAAGCCTCCACCTTATGACACTTATCACAAGGCTAAACCCCATTCTCTCCTTCAATCCTAGCCTTTCATCTTGCAATCAATCTTGAACCTCCATTTCACCATCCAAAAATCTATAAAATAAATCATTTATCCTCCATCTCCATCAACTCATACTTGCTAAATCCATGCTGCTAATTTCACTCTCATAGTGCCAAGGTTATATTGTTGGGAGAGCCACCCACATTCCAACCAATTGAAGATCAAATCAAGTAAGAAGGGTGCATTACTTCAATTTGATCAAGAAGATTGAAAACGGAAAAAGTCTTAAGGTAATTGTGTCAATTTTCTATTATCTCGTGCTTTTATGACTTTTGCATTTTCATTGTCTTCAATTTGAATGGGGTTTTTTTTTTTGACCACACCTCCATAGGTGTCTTATCAACAAGAGCTAATATAGGGTACCTGTTAATCAAGTAACAAGTTGTGGCAACTTCTTTTGCACAAAAAAAATTCTAGGCTAGCTCTATTGAATATACTTCTAGTCCTCTCCATCAATGTCCTATTTATTCTTTATGCAACTCCACTTTGTTTAGGGTTGTGTAGAGCTTTCTTATGTCATTGGGTAAAAGTACATATTTGTCTCACTTTTGTAAAGGAAATGATCAACATAAATACAAATTTTTAACTTTAACGACCTAAAAGTGATATTTATGTTTTGAATTTTAAATTAATGTAAAATAATAAATGCAAAACACTAAATTTAGTTTATGTTTATAATTTTTTAAAAAAAATTAAAAATATTTGGATATATATTTTTTATAAATTTAAGAGAAGAATTTTAATTGCTATTTTTTTAATATGAGGTCAATGGGAGGTTGCAAAAAAAGAGCAACAAAATTTATTTTTTCCACATAGATTACTTGAAAATCTAGTGCATGAGATTTTTTTGATGAATACTTAATTTTTAATAATTTTTTAAAGTCGAACTTAATCCAAGCATCATAGTTTTAAGGGGGTGCCAACTTTTATCTAATTTTTTATGATTTAAACTTTTAAAAAATTATATCCCCTTGGAGATGATTATCTCCTCTAGTGCAACATATATTTTCAAAAAAATGAAATATGTTTTAATTTTTTAAATTTCTAATCAACCTCATTTTTTATTATAAAAACCTACTTACAATAAATGTTAAAAAATTTATAAAAAGAATAATCAAAATATTTAAAAAATGGATTATAGACTCTAAACTCTACAAAAGGGTATTTTCAAAATTTTATGAAAGTACCCTTAGCTAGAGAAATTCAGAGTTGAATTGATTATTTTTGAATTTGTCCCAAAAAAGAGGGGTTAAGATGCCACATAGGTAGCCACATAGATAGTTTGGGGTGAAAGGGTTTTGACCAAAACCCTCTTGACCCAAAGGGTTTCATTCAAAACCTTACACATAAATCTAACCACAATTTAGAATTTTTAATAAAAAAATGTTTAATAGTTTTAGGTGAAAGGGTTTCACATGAAACTATATGTGCCATGTAGATGCTACATGGTTTCAAATGAAGTTATTTCACCCAAAAATATTTAGAGCAGAATTGTTTCACTCAAAACTATTTTGTTGGTTGAAAATATGACACAATTCAATGTTTTCACCCCATTCTATCCCATTATTGTTATAAAATTTATCAAAATTTGCTAACAAAACTTGTTGTCATTATCAATCCTCAAAATCTTAATCTTCCTATTAACCCGATTCTCTACAAGAGCCTTAAACTCTTTAAAATGACTAAAGGCTTTAGATTTACTTCTCAAGAAATATATCCATGTCCTTTTATTGTAATTATTAATCAAAGAAATATAATAAATAGATTTAGAAATTGAAGGAACATTAACATGACCAAATACATCAGAATGGATGAAATCAAACACGCTGGAAGATTTATGAGAACTAAAGTAAAATTGAATGAAATTTTATTTTTTATATACACAATGTTCACATAAATTAAAGTCAAGATTACAACATTGAACTCCTTGACAATATTTTTATTTTTTAAGGTTTTTAAACCCTTCTCACCTATGTGACTCATTCTTTAGTGCCATATAATTGTTTTCTCTACTGGTAGCTTACTCTCCAAAGCATGATCACCCTTAGCTACTTAGAAATCTTGACCATTAGAAGTAGACACAACACAACTTTTTGTTATTAGTTCTAATGATGAAAGTAAAGATTTTACAAATCTTTTCATTGCAAGAATTGAAGAATTATTATATTGAATTGTGCATGCATCTAGCTAAAATAGAGTGTAAATCTAAACACCCTTAGCAATAACCATAGATCCCCACCATCTTGCACCCTTCACTTAAAAAATAACTTGTACACCCACATCATTTAGTTCACTTATAGAAAGTAGGTTCTATGTCAAACTAGTGATATGTAGTACACTATTGATCCCCTTCATTGGTCTATTAGAGATGTAGACATGTAAAAAATGACCTAAACACTTATCACACATCCTGAATGACATTTTTTCATCATCGACATCATTAACACTTAACATCATTTAATTAATTTGTCATCATTTACTTCAAAAACCCTATTTTCCTCTATTAATTGAATAATCTTTAAATTATTTAATTAATTCACTATTTCATCATTTATCTAACTTTATTCCTCTTGATTAATTAAATAACATCAATTATTTAATTATGTTGCTAATATACCCTATTCTCCTAAATCAATTAAATTGTTATCAC